>CAUYPK010142542.1:0-125741 GCA_963574355.1 Loris lydekkerianus
TGTCTACATACAATAACTAAGAAAATGCCGTGAAGGCTATGTTGAACAGTTTGATGAGAATATTTCAGATTGTATATGAAACCAGCACATTGTACCCCTTGATTGCACTAATGTACACAGCTATGATTTAACAATAAAAAAAAAAAAAAAGAAGAAGAAGCTTCCAGCAAAGGGAGGAAAAGGCTGCTTACTAGAGCATGACTGTGTCATCTGTCTTGATTATACTTCAAGCTGGCCCAGGGCAGTGGCTGTGTCTAAGGCCAGCTCGGGGTGTGGCATGCTGCTGTAGGAGTATAACAAATGCATGTCACTCAGACGGGTATGACACTGGTGCCCCTCAGACCACACTCACTGAAACCCCTATGGACCAGGCAGGACAAGCAAGAATCAGCCCTGGGTGCCCAGAGTCAGCACCCCAGGCCAGGAATTGAGATACCACGGTAGGAAACCAGGAGGGACCACAGGTGCCCAAATAGGGCCATAAAACGGCCTCATCAGGCTGTGCAGACTCTCTGTCCCAGTATCTGTCCTCCTTAGGACCATGCCTTCTCCCCACCAGCTGGCCCCTCTGGTAGTGCAGGCTGCGTGGGAGCAAGCACCCCCCTAGTATAAGTGAGGATGGGGAGGAGCCATGGGAGAGCTAGGCCACAGTGGGCGTGGGGGCAGGGGCAATGGCATCCCCAGGCCCAGAGCAGGGAAAAAAACAGAGCTGTAGTGCTGTTCTTTAAAGCAGCAGCAAAGTAAGGATTTTCTGAGTTTCTGTGTTTCCAACCCTTCTCCCCAAGCCAGGGAGCAGAGGGTCCCATCAAGCCAGGGTTTGCCAGATGAGGGAGGCCCCAGGTGAGCTCTTGGCCTGGTGCCCATAGAACTATGCTTGTCGAGACATTTAATATTCCCCTGGTACCAGCTCCTGGGAGTTTCCCAGGAGTCTCTGGGTAACCTGATAGCCTCTTCCAACCCCAGGATAAGGAAACTGATGCTCAGAAGTGGACGGGATTGGTGTGGTATGGGACTGGCTGCAGTGCTGCCTGCTGGGATGGGCTGGGCCAGAGGGCAAGGGGGCCTGCCTCCCTAGACCTTGGGTGCTGTGGCTGGAAATACAGAAACGCAGGGACCAGGAGCCTTCTGCCCTCTGGCTTTTCTATCAGCTTTTTTTGCAAGGGCTTTCAGGGCTTTTCTACAAAGGTCAGGAATTCTGGGGCTTGTAGGGCCTGTAAGTAAAGGGACCATCAGTTGTGCAGGGGGCAAGGGGTGCCCTGAGCAGTGTCCATGATGGCTGGTTGGTTCCAATCTCCTAAAAGGTGGCTATGTGTCTGCTGTGGGCTCTCCACTGAGAGTTCCTAACTCCTGCCTGGTCTGACATTAGACAACTCGCTCCCTGCTCCCACCAGTTCCTCTCCCGCCTGGCCCTCCACCTTCTGGGCAGCTCTGGAGCCTCCTGCTGCTATGGCCTTGCTGCTCCCCTGAGGGTGAGGGGCAGGAAAGCTTTTCCCACCTTCAGCCTTTCCAAAGAGGTGCAAAAAGCAGGCAGAGTCAGGGCAGTGCTATGGGTGAGGACTGTAGGAACAACTGTGTACAACTTGGGCCTCCCTGGAGTGGCAGGTGGGGGACAAGTGTGATTACCCATAGACTCCTAGGCCGGGCTAAGCAGAAGGGCAAACACCATAAAGGCTGGCCAGCAGAGAAGCACCACTGCTGCCCACACAAGAGCACCTGCAGGTAACCTGAGTGGGCTGACCTGCAGGCCATGGTGCAGGGGGTGTCCACCCACTCTACTGGCTATGGCAGTAGGTGGGGATGGTAGAGGGAAAAGCTTGTGTGGGGGGACATGTGCTCTGTCCCCCATCCCCTGTTCTGCCTTCTGTCACAGGGAACTGCATCTCTCCAGCCCCCATAGGGGGCTTCTAGGTGGGCTGGACTATGGGGAGGCACCTATAGAAAACAGAAGGCCAGAGAGGGGACAGTGTGAGCCCTGCTTTGCTCACCACATGCCTTTCTAGCAGCTGTTAACCCTTGTGAGGGCCCTCCCTCTGTGGCACCCTGCTGGACAGCCCCAGCCCTGAAATCGAAGCAACCCCTTTATCCTGTGGCCATTCCAGCTTGCAGGTGGCTGTGTCTCCACTCTCATTAATCTTTGTGTTGCCTCAGTGTTCCCTTCAAACTGGCTCTCCCACCACCTGTTACCAACAACGAAAGTCCCGAAAGTCCCGGGGAGAGTCTGGACCAGCTCCTCTCCCCTATATTATGCAGATGGATCCCCTGGGTCAGTAGTTCTGGAGAGTCTGCACTTCTAGAAAAGCTCCAATTGACACTGATGTGGCCAGTCCTTAGACCACACTTTGGGAAGCAAGAACTAGGGAGATTTTGATTTTTCTTAACACAATGTGTCAGGCACTCTGCTGGCCAGCGAGCTGCAAAGGTGAACAATGCAGACCTGTTTGCATTCCAGGGAGGCACACGGACATAGAGAGGTGACAGTCACTATAAGGGATATCATTGGTGACTTTTCCAAAGGATGGCCAGAGTGGTCTTCACAAGCTAGTGTTTGAGCTAAGACCCAGAGCAGGGGCCAGGGAAAGGTTTCAGGGGCAGTGTGTAATCAGAGGGACTCTGTGCTTTCAGTGGTCAGAAAGGAAGCCAGCCTGGCCACTGCCACACCCACACCACCTAGTGCTCAGCATGACTGCTCATTCCTAGAACAAGGGCAGGTCCTGGGGGGACGCTTAGTCCCAAAGAGGGGTCCTGCCCCATGCACATGAACACTAAGAGGGGATTGCATGCCTCTTCCTGCTGACCCAGCCTGTTTTAGTTTCCATTCCGTAGTCCCAGATGACGTTGTAATGTCCCCCTTCACCCACTACCCACACTAGGGCTCTGGCTTTGTCTTAAGTGTGGGGTTCTCTGACGGGAATTTTGTTTCCTTTAGGGCTTCAGCAGGAGCAGGAGCTGCAAAGGAGGGGCTAAAGTAAATGGGGAACCAGGGAGAGAGAGGGGTGTGGGTGCCCCACCCTGCTCTCAGAAGGGGGTCTCTGGGACTGTAGGACGAACTGGCACTGAGAGCTCAGGTCAGCCTGCCCTCAGAACTGGACTGGGAGAGGAGGAGATACCCAGGTCTGTCTCTAGGTACTGGCTAGGGTGAGGGCTGTGAGGACTCCTTCCTACCTGTTCCATTGCTAAAATTTGTGGATGGCACAGGTCCATGGGACAGTCCTGGGTGGTCAGGAAGGGCATGAAGAGGCTGCTCCTCACCCTGGGCCAAGCCTGGAGGAGAGCAGGAGTGTTTGGGGAAGAGCCACTGGTGCCTTGGAGGACAGGAGCTGCCTGGTCCAAGGAGTGTGACGGAAGGCCACAGGTTTCCCCACCTCAGACTGTGGCTTATATCCAGGATAGCTTGGCCAGCAGTGGCCGGGGGGAACAGTTGGAAGCTGAAGATGCCTGTGCAGCCCTCCTTGCTCATTTGGATAGCATGCTCTGGGCAGGGGAGCTGCCAGGCAGCTATGGGTGCAGAGGTGGGGAGTACAGGGCCTTAGGGGATCTCCCAGGAGGAAGCATTGAGGAGATTTCAGTGTCACCTGTCACCCATGACAGATCAGTATCAGCCTGTGCAGTATAAGCCGTAGAGAAAGGACACTATCAAGGGAGCCTCGGGCCCCTGAAGGCGCCTGGTGTGGGGGACCCAATTCCTGGGGCTTTGCTGAGGTGCTGCATTGAGGCTTGTGGCCCCCTGGATGTGTGAACTCCCTCCTCGTCTGTCTACCTCACTAACACTTCCCTGGGCTCCCTGTGCCATCTATGTCACTTGCATCTTCCTTAATTGGCAGATCATTAAGTGGAGTTAGTTGTTAGACAGGACTTTGTATCAACTCAGAATTACTCCCAGCAGAGAAAAACTAGAAAACTCTCATATTCAAAAGCAAGCAACTGGCACATCCACACTGACCTTAAGGGCACGAAGCATGGCCAGTCCCTCAGCCTTACCCAGCCCTCAGCGTGAACCAAAGGCCTGAAACAGAAGGGGCTTGGGAGCAAATTTGTCTGAGGGTTGGCATTTTCTGGGAGTGCTACTTCCCCTCTCTGAGTGAGGTACCCCCTCTCCAGGCCTCCTGGGGCTCTAGGAGAACCATCCTACTTGGGAGACCCCTAGAAGAGGAGCTGGCATGTCTATCCACTGTAGGGCTCCACACATCTCAGCACTGTGTCTCAGGACACTGCCCCCAAGTAGGATGTCCCTGGAAGCCCCACAGACCCATGCCCAGTCAGCCTTCCCAGAACGCAGGCCTGCAGCAGGCCCAGCCAGAACAGCCCTCCTAAAAAGAGTGTGTCCTTGCTTGAGCTCACAGAGATGTCAAGGGCATGGTGAGCTCAAGCCCTCTCCAGCTCCAGGCTCATTGCTTCCAGCTCCTGCTGCCTCCTATAACAGAGGTATGGGCCCAGGCATCCCCTCTGCCTCTGACATTCAGTCATCTGCGACCAGGCCTACAAGACCTGGGTGAGTTCCTATGTCTCTTCCAGTGTTTTGGGGTTTTTTCTGTTTTTGTTTTAGTCTTTATACTTCAACTAAAAAGTTAACATAAAAAAAAAGAACGGGAAACAAAAATTGCCTCTTGATCTGATCTCACCCTGACTAATCCTCTTCATTTGCGAACGGGGTGACCAGCCTCAGCTCTGTGCAGGGTGGTTGTCAGGATTCCATGGACAGGTGAGGGTAGGGCCCACTGTGGGAAGGGACAGGCTGGGCTGCATAGGCCTGCCTATCCACAGACAGCTGAGGGGCATTGGGGGTGGCCGAGGCTGCTTATGATGAGCTCAGGGAACAAACAGAGCAAAGACTGGTCAGAGGGGAGGATGAAGCCTTCTACCCAATGTCCAGGAGCCCAAGGCCAATGTCCCCTGAATGTCCCCTGAAACACATTGGCATTTGCTGGGAGTGCTACTCTAGCACACACTGACACACACATTCACACTACCATCATTAGACCTTTGTGGACAGCCTTTTGACTGAGCATGTGCAACTCCTGCGCCACTACTTAAAGGTGGGGATGGGCCCTGTGGCTGTGAGTCACCATAATTGTGACTTTGCACTTCACTGGACACAGAGCTGCTCTAGGCTGGGAGCAGGCAGTGGGTCGAGCAGGGAGCTGCTGATGGAGGGAGGTCAGGTGCACAGCTGAAGTCTTGAGCTCATCATGCCCTTGACTTCTCTGTGAGCTCAAGCAAGGACCACTTGACCTCAGAATGAACCTTCCTTCAGCACCAAGAGTCCCACCAAGCCCAGCACAGGCATCCAGCTGTGTGGCCACCCCAGCCCCACCCAGCAGGTGGGACAGCTCTCAGACCAGCATCTCCAGCCTGGGCCAGCTGCAGCCAGTCAGCCCCACGGTAAGCTTGGGCAAGCATTTGCATGCACGGAGCCTTCCCTTTCCCCTTCCTGGTCCCCACCTTAGGCATACACAGGGACTTTGACAGAGGGATGGGAAAGGGCTGAGCTTTGCATGGGGCCCTGGGCACATTAATAGGCCTCTCTGAGCCTGCCCAACACACAGAGGATGACAGAAGAGAGTGCAAGCAATGTCTTTCCCGCCTGAGAGCATCCAAGGACTAAAAAGGCCAGCCCTAAAGACAAGGACTGGAATGGCCAGAACTTGGCTGCATCCATTCCCTTCAGACGTTGGTCGGATGCTCCCTGGAGCCTTTCAGAGAGGTGGGCATAGCCTAGGCCTCTGGATTTGTCAAGTCCACAGTGAAGTGCTGAGTGAAGTGCGAAGTGCTGATCCTAACCAGGAACCAGACCATACACCATCAAGCCCACTGTTACCTGAGAGAGCTGAAGGCACCCTCAGATCCTGCATTGTTGCCCCAGGCCTTGGACAGGATGAGAAATCTGCTGTAATTAGAGGAGTCCCTAGGGCGGAACAGAGACCAGGCTATCCTCTCTTCCCCATTAGGAAGGAAGGGTAGGAGAGGTCGTTAAATACCTTTTATCACCTCTTTCAGTCATAACCTCCCTTGTGTGACCCTGAGAGGCCTAAGCTTTCTTTGTAAATGGAATTCTTTCCCCCTCTTATCTCAAGCATCAAGGTTAGCTGTACTATGGGGAATGCAACCTTTCCTTTAAAGCTTGGTAGGGGATGAGACTCTTGAAAAGAGGGGCTCCCCCCAACTCTACCCCAGTGCATCTAGAGAGGCCCTAACGCCATTGACTACCTTAGGTATTTGGAATGGGGAGGAGGCACCCAGGAGTTGGCTCTGGCTTGTCCCCAAGGAAAGATAGGGTTACCCAAGCCATGCCCTGCTTGCCAGGCACATGTCTGCCCGTCCACTAGGCAGGATGGGCAGACTCCACTAGGTGATTTGAATCCACTCCTAGAAGCCTCATGTCTCTGTGCCATTGGTATAGGAGTTTGGGATCAACTTTAGAAAGACCTGTACTTCCATTCTGCTTGGCCACGTGCCAGCTCTGTGGGTGAGTAGCTTTGCCACTGAGCGTCATTTTCCTACCTGCCCTAGGATTCCTATTGGGAATCCTAACTCTGCTATCTCAGGGCTGTTTGAAGGTGACAAGGATAATGCCATTCCTTCATTTCTCTGTCTCTCCACAGGCAGCTGGGGCTCGGGCTGCCGGTTGGATCCCCTTCCCCACGGTTGATGTTCCAGACCACGCCCACTATACCCTGGGCACGGTGATCTTGCTGGTGGGGCTCACAGGGATGCTGGGCAATCTGACGGTCATCTATACCTTCTGCAGGTGGCTTGTTGGTGTCTCTGGGCCCAGGGCATTGAGGGTGGCAGCTATGCCAAGACAGGGCAGAACATGAAATACCAGCTTTGGCCATGCACTGTTGAGGCTAGATGGGGAGGGCTGGGCCACACCAGCAATTGTCTCAGGCCTAGGTTTTCCTCAAGCTGGAGAAAAGGCAAAAAAATGGTGCAGGAAAGCTTAAATGGCACATCCCAGTTAGGGCCCCAGCACACCCTCTGTGGAGGGCAGGTGTCTGCCTATCTGCCCTGCTCTCACCTGCCCTAGGGGCATCCTCCCTCTGCCTTGAAGACACCCTTGGTTACCAGGATCCTTAAGGCCCTCAAACACCCCTGAAAACCACTCCCCACTGCCCTCCCCTCTGTATCCCTAGAGCAGTGATTTTCAAATGATGTGCCATGGCATACTGGTGTGCTTTGAGAGGATCTTAGGTATGCCACGAAAATTTTTAAAGATCATTAATTAAATTATTTTTGAAGGAAGTTCAAAACACAGTAAGTATAATCTTTTTTTCACCTTTTTTTTTTTTTTTTTTTTTTTTTGCAGTTTTTGGCCGGGGCTGGGTTTGAACCCCAAAGGAGTGTGGGGCCGGTGCCCTACTCCTTTGAGCCACAGGCGCTGCCCTCACCCATTTTTTTCATTAACATAATTTAAGTGTACTGTGGAAGTTTAAGTATTAGTTCAAGTATGTCATGAGATAAAAAAGTTGAAAAATCCCTAGATGTAGGCAGAGAAGTGAGCACAGACCCCAGAGTGCCACAGACCTCAGGGTCACACAGCCTCCATCTCTACCACCTATTGCTTGAAGGATAGGCACCTCGTTTCTTTGAGTTCACTTTTCTTATCAGCCAAACAGAGCTGTGACCTGTGATTTACTTCATGGAATCACCGTGGTGACTCAGTAAGTTCACATACGTGCATTGCCCCGAAAATGAGTATTCCCATCCTTGCTGTGCCACTTACTGAGTTTTGTGAGCTGGAGCAAGTCACTTTACAAGGGGGTGGTTCAGGAAAGGCTGGAGAAAAGGCAATTTTCTTTTCTGGAAAATGGGGACATTGGTGTCTCCCTCAGGAAAAAGCGAAGATGGATGATGACAGGAGACACAGTTGGTGACAGTACCTGACCTGAAGTACACCACTGTCAGCTCCTCTGCTCCTTGTCACCCCCAGGGGTGAGGACTGCAGAAACAGCTGTGCTGGGCAGGCCCGGGTCAGATGTGACTCCAGAACAGTGGTTCTCAACCTTCCTAATGCCGTGATGTATTTTCATTGTTACAAAGGGGTCGGGACCCACAGCTTGAGAACCGCTGCTCTAGAAGATGGAGGTGGGAGGGGCGCCTAAGAAGGAGGCAGGCATGAGAAGAGAAGCCTCTGGAAGGCACAATAAGGGCACGCAGGAGAAGGAACCTGGGGGTGATACCACTAGGGAGACTGTGACCTGTAGTTATTCTGTGAAATGAGGTTTGTCCAAGGATAATGGGTGATTCACGCAGAGGGCATCCCAGGGCAAGAAGAGGATATGGCCCAAACCCAAGAACCAGGTTTTGGAGAGGCTGTGTTTTCCCACTTCATTCTGAGGGACCGCCTGGGGACACCTTGGGGGTTCTCAGCCCACACCTCTGGGTTAACAGTTGTTCAGCTGCTACCTGCTGGACAATGAGACAAGTCTGTGCCCCAGCAACTTGTTCCTGTCTGCATACATGTGTGTGTAGTGCCTGTGTATATGCATGTGTGGGTGTGTGGTACATGTGTGCACATGTGTGGCTGAGGGGTGAGAAAAGCTCCCTACAGCCCCAGAGGTGCTAGGAAGCACCTCCTAACACCTTCCAACTCTCACAGGAGCAGAGGCCTCCGGACACCTGCCAACATGTTCGTTATCAACCTCGCAGTCAGTGACTTCCTCATGTCTGTCACCCAGGCCCCCGTCTTCTTCGCCAGCAGCCTCTATAAGCAGTGGCTCTTCGGGGAGACAGGTAGATACTTGGGGCTCCCTTTAGCTAGAGAGAGAAGAGCTTTGATGGGGGCTTCCACAGTGGAGGGTGGCCCAGATGAGGGGATTTACTCTTCTCAGACTGTGAATGGGTAGCTGCCTTGATCCTGAGTGAGCAAGAAGGGAAAACTCGGGTTCTGGTCCTGAGGCCTCCACCAGCCTCGGACAGACGTGGTGGGTGAACAGGGTGGAGAGTGCTTGGGCCTACTCTTCCTGCGAGTTGAACGCCAGAGCTGAGTACATCCCCAGACCCAGCCTCCAGAGGACTCAGGGCCGGGGCTGTGCCCACAGGCTGTGAGTTCTATGCCTTCTGTGGAGCTCTTTTTGGCATTTCCTCCATGATCACCCTGACGGCTATTGCCCTGGACCGCTACCTCGTGATCACGCGCCCGCTGGCCACTGTCGGTGTGGTGTCCAAGAGGTGGGCAGCACTTGTCCTGCTGGGTGTCTGGCTCTACTCCCTGGCCTGGAGTCTGCCACCCTTCTTTGGCTGGAGTGAGTGGGCTGGTGGAATTGGGAGAAGGGAGGGGAAGCTGGGAGGGGCATGTTGACGGGGAAGTAGGTAGATGAGGGTCAGCCAGCTGGAAGGGGGGCCCAGGGACCACCTGAATCTCAAGTCAGATAGATATTCAAGGGACACGACTGGCAGCAGGGGAAACTGAGGCTGCCCTCTCAGGGTCCAAAGGATCACCTTGGACAGTGTCCAAATACAGAGGGTTTCTGTGGGTGGGATGAAGTGACAGAGTGAGACTAGACAGAGGTTGGGGTGCAGATAGAAGCGTGAGCAGCAAGGTGCCAGCTCTTCCGGGGCAAGCCAGGCCGCTGGCTGAAGGCTCAGTGAGCCTGAACCTGGGGTTAAGATGGGGTCTCTCCTTCAATCCTGCAAAAATGCATGGCAGTGGGCTTTGCCTGCCATCTCCTGAGCTGGTGCCCACGTCAGAACCAGCTTGGAAAGGTCCTTTCATGTCCCCCAGGCTCCCTTGCTGCACTGGGCAGGGTTGGGGTTTGGGCCAGGGCTTGGTTTGGGCATGCCAAATCCCACATACAAAGCCCCTGTTGGATAAGAAGCCCTACTCAGTGCTGCCCCAGAGACTGAGCGACCCCCTGGCTCCCAGGCGCCTACGTACCCGAGGGGCTGCTGACATCTTGTTCCTGGGACTACATGAGCTTCACGCCGTCTGTCCGCACCTACACAATGCTTCTCTGTTGCTTCGTGTTCTTCCTCCCCCTGCTCATCATCATCTACTGCTACATCTTCATCTTTAGGGCCATCCGAGAGACAGGACGGTGAGAGTGGGCTTGGAGGAGAGGTCAGGCAACACCTGCCCCACCACTCACAGCTGAGCACTCTCCCGGAGAGCACAGACAAGCTGGGATGGGGTGCCTGGGGAAGGCTCAGGACACAAGGCCTTCCTAAAGGGGTGCTATAAGGCATGGCTGAGGGGACAGAGAAGATAACATAGGCAGAACCACAGGGAGGCAGCTGAAGCCCAATGTCATGGAGAATTTTCTCAGAGAAGTCAGAGCTGCCAGTGCTGGAAGGAATGACCCCTTCCCCAGAGTGCCCCCAGGCATGGTCCAGAAAGGCTCCCCAGTGGTAGCTGTGACCCTGGCACTCCCTGCAACCCGAATGGGGTCAGACCCAGACTATGTGCCCTTTCTAGGGCTCTCCAGACCTTTGGGGCCTGCAAGGGCAGCAGTGAGTCCCCGCAGCAACAGCAGCGGCTGCAGAATGAGTGGAAGATGGCCAAAATCACGCTGCTGATCATCCTCTTCTTTGTGCTCTCCTGGGCTCCCTACACTACTGTGGCTCTGGTGGCCTTCACTGGGTAAGAAGAGGCTAAGGGGCAGGGAGGTGGGAATGCTGGGCAACTTCTCCTTCCCAGCCCAACCTAGACCAGCCACCCTCATATCCTAGCTCCAGCCTCACAGCTTTTTTTCTTTGGGTGAGATGCCTGACCCCAGGGTGGGAGGCTGCCTAGTTCCCAGAGGCACCAGGCCACAGGCAGGGGGAGCACTGGGCCATGCCTAGATTTGGCCTGAGGACCTGCCAGCCCCCTTGGGAACACACAGTTCTCTCATGGTTTAGGTTCCCTATTTGCCCGGACTGTGGGCTCATAGCAGGGGTGCTGCCTATCCCCAGGAGTGGGTCTCCAAGAGTTGACCTCTCATCTTTTGTGAACTGAATCTGGGGGCTTTGACAACTTTGGCAGCAGAGATGTAAACTAGACTTCAGCAGCACTTCTAAGACAGTGAGAGTTATTAAACCTTTCGGATACTTGTATAGGAAGGCCTCTCCCCATCAGGCCCTACTGTGGAGTTTCTGTACAAGCCTCAGGGGAGCAGTAGGCTTCAGGGCTGGAGTGGGGTGTGGGAAGAGATGGGCAGAGTCCAGGGCCATAGAGGGAAGGGGAGGGATTGCCAGAAAGACAGGCTCCAGGGAAGAATGGACCTGGCCAATCTTCCCCAGGCCTGGCACATCTTCCTCAGAGCAGTGCCCTCAACCACCCCCACTTCCCTCCTCAGATTGTAACTTACCTTGTCTCCCCATGTGGCTGACTTAGCTGTGCTGATATGGGCTGGGCCAGGGTTTGGGCCTTGGCAGGGCCTGGGAAGAGGAAGAAGGTTTGTTGGGAAGGCCAGCTTGTCAAGGGGACCACACCTTCTCTGCCTAGGTATGCACATGTCCTGACACCCTACATGAACTCTGTGCCAGCTGTCATCGCCAAGGCCTCTGCCATCCACAACCCTATCATTTACGCCATCACCCACCCCAAGTACAGGTGGGACACTCTTCCAGGCTCGAGGGCCACACCCCCTTCTGGGGGTGGAGGTTGCTATCCTTCCTATCTATCTCTTGCACGTGTGGTGAGTGGTAGCTGCTAGCAGCTGGGAGCAGCCAGCGGCACCAGGTGGGGTCTGGAGTTCCCAGGTGGCTCAGCCTGGAGAGACGTCAGGCTCCCTGGGCAATGTCCATCCTAACTGTGGGCTCTTTGGAGCCAGGGTGTGGGGCAGCCAGCATGGCTGATTAGCAGCACTGACCGTATAAAGTCAAGTATGCCAGATGGCAATGATATCCTGGAGAGATTGCAGCAGGGAGCACTCGGCTGTGCCTCAAGGGTCCTGGTGGAGCCCTGGTGGAGCCCTGGAATGGTTCTGGGTCAGTGCTCACTCTGCTGATGACAATCCAGCAAGGCCAGCTCTCACTCAGTTCTTTCTTTTGCCTGGTGGTGTCAGTCATTCACCACCCTCCAGAAAGCCAGCCCACACTGAGGCTGCTCAGGAGCGTCCCTGGTCTCTGGTCATTTCCAGAGAGATGGCTTGGGTCAGCCACTTGAGGGCTGGAGCTGGCATCCACCTGGCTAAACTCATTACGCAGGCTGTCCCTCTATTCCTAGTGCCCAGCATCTCCAGCCTTATCACTTCCCTCAGCTCCCAGTGTCTTTCCGTGTCCTTATAACCCTAGAGTCTGAAAACTCCCCTCTTCCCCAGGGGCTCTGTCTCCCACATGAGCCTCATCTCTGTCTGTCCATCTGTTCCTACTCTCTATGGCTGTCACCCTAACCTGATATGTGGACTTTGCAGGGTAGCTATCGCCCAGCACCTCCCCTGCCTAGGGTTGCTGCTGGGCGTGTCACGCCAACACAGTCGCCCTTATCCCAGCTACCGCTCCACCCACCACTCGACCCTAAGCAGCCAGGCCTCGGACCTCAGTTGGATCTCTGGACGTAGGCGCCAGGAGTCACTGGGCTCTGAAAGTGAGGTGGTAAGGATTCTGGGCCCTCACAGGCTCACCCCTGACCATGCCTTCCTCAACTGACCCCCGGGCTTGGTGATAAGAGGCATGGGTGGGCCTGGCAGGCAGCCTCTACAACTTGGTGATCCACAGGACAGTGGGACTCTATCAGGAAGAGCCCCACCTCACGCCCCATGGTGATTCCCACCTTATCCTCTTCCCCAACAGGAGGGGTCACTGAGACCAGAAAGAGCGGGGTGTGGGGAAGGGGAGGGCAGGACTGGGGTTTCTTTAGCTCCAGGCCATCTCATTTTCATGCAGACATTATCCTTACAGCCACAGCCTGAAAAGATTAGCGTTTCTGGCCCTAGATGGACCTCAAGAGACACAGGCAAAAGTTATTAATAGCGCAGGGCCCCTCGTTCTCAGCGTTCAGTCCCTTCATCCTGGGAGTCTTAAAGGGCCCACTGGGTGCAGTATAAGGAGGGCTGTCCCTTTAACCTCAGCTTATGACATCCTCACTGTGTGAGCTTGGGCAAGTCCCTTACCCCCTCTGAGCCTTCATGTCCTTCTCTGAAAGGGAAAACACTTGTCTCTATATCTCGCTCTGGCCAGGGGTCAGTGTGTGTATCCATGGATTGGAGCTGACCCCACAGTTACTATTAGCCCTGGGACCCCCCAACCTGGCAGCCCTCCCTGGGCCTGCTGCTGCCCCCAGATGTTCTCAAGAAAGCTCCCAGCCACACTTGGGTTCCTCCATTGTTCTGCCCACTTGTCCTCTGGGGGCCTCACCAAGAGCAGCTGCTGACAGACCGCCAGTGATCTTCCCCCTTAGGCCCCATCCCTGGAGGTCTCAGTTGAGGAGCTGAGGCAGGAGCTTTCAGGGGTCCCTGAAAGTGAACAATGAAGAGTAAATCTAATTTGTCAACGAAGGCCTCAACCCTCATGAAGACCATCTGTCTACCAAGAAATATAAACATCCTCATAGTCGGAGGGGGGGTGGTGAGGGATATGTGGAGGTGTGAGGGCAGGCACATGAGTGCACACACACATACACCCTGGCATAGTCATGCCTTGCCTGGTCTCCCAGGATGAATTATCTGTGGGGAGGATAGAGCTTTCATGTCCATCGGGGGAGGGGCAGGAGCAAAGCTGGGGGCTGTCCCCTCACTTCACAAGTACTCTCCACCTCCTCTAGGGCTGGACAGACATGGAGGCAGCAGATACATGGGGGTCCGCCTTGCAAGTGAGTGGGCGGTGCCCCTATGGTCAGGGCCTGGAGGACATGGAAGCCAAGAGCCCTTTCAGGCCTCAGGGACCAGACACCAAGACTCCAGGGAAGGTGATTGGGCCCAGGGCCTGCCAATCTGTAAAGGGGTGGGGAATAAGGCAAGCAGCCCTGGGAGTAGCCCAGGAAAGGAGGGGTTGTTCCTAGTATACTCTGGGAATTGCCCCTTCTCCTCCCCTTGCCCACCTGGGAAGCTCTGTGGTTCCAAGATGCAGGACCTAGGTATGGTCTGTGACTGTCTTGGGTGTGTCTCTGTGTGACTGTGTGACACATGTAGCAGGTGGTACTGTTGGCAATGTTGTACCATGACAAATGGACAGCATGTATGTGTGTCCCTACAGCCAGTGGAGCATAACCCCTGTATGTGTGTGACCATGAGCCTCACATACACTCTCTGTCACCGTGACACCCTAGGACATGTGACCAAGCATGCCCCAGTGGGTCTGCTCTAAGCTGTGATGACTGAGTGTAGGTGTTGTGTACCTCTCTGTGTGATTTTGAAGTTGGATATTCCTGGGGAGGAGGGGTCTACAAGCTGTGTATGTGCTCACCATGAATGCCCTGTGATCAGGATGTCACCCAGAGTACTTGTGGCTATTAAAAGAAGGCCAGCTGTCAGCCCAAGTGCCTCTGGAATGGAATGTTGATGGTGATTAGAGAAGGCCATATTCTGGAACACTGGAAATGCCATATGCACAGGCCCCAGGCAGCCTTTTCCCTCAGTTGATAGCTCCTCACCCTACTCCTCCTCTCACACCCACACAACATCCTAGGTCAGCTTCTGGGCTCTCTCTCAGGCTTCCCCAGCCAGCCTGAGACCAAAGGCACATTCCTGCCTTCCTTCCCTAGTGCTGTGTCCTTGGTGAGTTTAAGAGAGGGAGACTCTGGGTTGTTGTCTGAAGCTGGGAAGATTTTGCCTCTCCCAGTGTACTGCTCTCTGTTCTGGAGCCTGGGCACTATGCACAATCACTAAGTCCAGGACAAAGGCCTGGCAATGACCTCTAGGCTGGCCAGGCAATGATGAAAGGCACAGTGCTGGTCCTGGAAGAGTGCTGGGCTGGGGCACGGCATGGGCAGGGAGGGCCAGCCATCAACAGTCAGCAGACATGTGTGATAAGCACTGCCATGGTGTGGGGAATGAGCACACAGGGTCCTGAAGGCAAAGGCAAGTCCCAAGGCTCCCGAGGGAGGTGGAGGTAAAGGGGCAGTGGAGGTGGGGGTAGGGTGGTGGAGTATTGAGTCCTTCGAGCCAAGGAGCAGCCTGTGGGAGTGCAGAGGGCACAGGGGAGGGTGATCAGCATGTCCCAACATGGGATGTCTCTGTGACCCTGGGGATTGGCAGTGGGACATAGCAGAAGGGAAGAAGGCAGAAAGTGGCAGGAGCAATCCCAATCGCTGACTGGCCTGACGGGTTTCCAGACCTGACCTGGCACAGGGAGCCCTGCGAGGGGTTGAATCAGCTTTGCAGGGTGAAGACCAGAGGAAGCTCATGCCCTGACCCAGGCACGGAATGACTCATTTAAGGGCAGAGGAGAAGCCAGAAGATTGGATGGTAGGGTAAGGGTGAACTCAATCCAGACCACAGGAGTCCAAAAGCCTGAGACTCATACCGGGGGACACTTTGCAGGCAGCTTTGGGTATTGCTGGCTCCTACTCCAAGATGTGGTCTCTGGGAAAGCCCATCCCAGATCCCACATGCAACCAGGCCCTTCCACACAACTTCCCTTCACCTCTTGATGACCCAGGGTGTGGCAGGTCATCAGGAGGCTGCTCCCAGTGGGGTGATCCTCAGGCTAACCAGACACGTGCTGTTTGTTTGCAGACCAAGGGGCTGCTCCCCAGCCTGGACCCCAAGATGTAGGATACCCATCGGTTCCTCCTTTCTTCTGGGACATGTCCAGCACCCTCATACATGCAGACCCAGAATTACCCTGTAAGTCTGCAGACCTTGGAAGTGGCCCTGTTACCTGTGCTGTGCTGGACTCACAGCCCCAGTCCCATGTCCTCTCCTACCTGGCTACGTGCTCTACACCCACCTCCCAGCTCAGCAGCTGCACCCCAGGCTCAGCCCACAGGGTGTATGCCCAGGCTCTCCCTCTTCCAGGAGTCATCTCCCCCTCCTCAAATACTGTGTGCTGCAATTGTCCAGGCAACAATGGTGATGGCTCTGGGGGACACACCAGCTATTTATAAGTGAAGCATCTTGGCCAGCCTCTGTACCCAGGCTGGGCATGTCACTGGCACAGGAAGGCCAGTCCTGTGTCTCTCACTGCCAGCAGTTGAAGCTGAGCACAGACCTCACTTTGTGCACTGGAAACCCCCACCTTGGGCTTCTTCCCTCAGCATATGTCCTCACTGCAGCCCACACTGCTGGTCCTGTAGCCATTTGTAGACACACATTCCCATAGGCACCTATTTGTATGCACACCCCGCTCATGCATCTGTAATTTGTTTCAAATTCATGGTTGAAGTTGATCCCAGGGCTGTGTGGCTCTGACAGGGCATAGGAAAATAAAAAACAGAGAAGGTCTCCTTGGACGAACATGGCCTCTTCCTGTTGGTGCTGCGATGGGAGAGAGACCAGGACCTAGTCTCCGATGCTTCCAGCAGCTTTGCTTCCTCCCTTTCCTCTGTCCCCTACCTTGAGACTCTCACTCTGAAAACCCACCTCAAACTGCAGAGGGCACAAAGAGGAGGGACAAAGGCCAGGCTGGCCCCCACCCCCACTTCCCAATGAGCTGCCGAGCCACGCCCAGCTGTGGGTGCCAGCTGCTCTCTGACTGGCCTTGGTCTCCTGTGGGAGGCAGATGGAGGGAGGCCAGCCCTCCCCTTTAAAGGCATCCTCCTGCCACCCCTCCCCTTCCCCAGAGGTGAGCATTAGACAGGGGCCAGAGTCCAGAGAAAGGACCTGCAGCTCCAGGTATGGCCTTCCCCAGCTCACTCTCCCCACGCAGTCATGCCCTGCTCCTAGGTAGTCCCCAGCCCAGTGGGACAGGCACCCCTAAGACAGGGGATAAGGCTGGTGCTAGGAATGGATGGCAGCGGCCTTGCAGGGGGAGTCAGGGAATGGTTTGGGGGAGGGACGTGGGTGCTTGTCCTGAGCTGCTGGCTTCCTGAACTAGGACAGGCTGGGCTGCATGACACAGGACAGAAGAGGTGGTGAAGTGAGAGAACACAGTTTGTTCCCTGCCTGCTTCCACTTGATATTTTTGTGACCTTGCACAAGTTACCAAATGACCCCATAATTTGGGCTGTCCTGCCATTCACCTAATGTGTACCCGGACCCAGTTATGAGGCTGTAGAGCCGGCAGCTGGGAAATTACTCACAGGCCTTCACTGACTCCTCAGGGGCCAGCTAGCAGCCAACCCAGTTGCCTTCCCTGAGCCTCAGTCTCCCTAGCCAGGGGTCCAGGGTGGGCCTTGATCTATTTCTGTACCACACAGGGACTGAGGTCTTTCTTGGGAAATGGCTTGATCCAAAGACCACACTAGCAGGAGTCCTGAAGGGCTGGGGCTCCTACCCACAACATGCTTGTCTCTGGGGTATGGGTTGAACATGCCACACACTCTTTCCCCTCCCTGCCCCTTCTGGCCCCATGCCCTAGCAGCTGAGCAAATGGCATCTCCTCCTCTCCTCCCTGCCCCTGCCATTCCTGCGCAAAGGGCACAGGGGCCTGGCCTGCAGCACTGGCAGCTGGAGCTTTCCATGCTGCTGTCAAGTTTTCCAGGGAACAAATGAGACAGGACAGCCAGGAATAAATGGGCTAGGCCTCCAGGAGGTGGGGGAGGTAGCAATGGACCTGTCCCAGACCTGTCTTCAGACCCTGTGCCAAGGGTGTAGGCAAGGGCCCAGTCCCCTGGGGCCACAGCATTGGGTGGTGTATGCAACCTCCTGGGATCCCTTTATCTGGCGTGAGTTCCATAGGAAACAGCCTGGGTTCACCCCCCGTGTGACCTTGGGAAAATCAGTTAACCTCCCTGAGTTGTCTCCTGCAGGCCAAGGTGGCAACCTCTCAGGATTCAAAGGGATAATGGCATGAAAGGCACCACACTGAACTTGGTGGTACCCAGAGCTTATTGCTATTAAACGATCATTTTTACAGCCCCAAAATCTGGGCCAATCACAGATCTCCTAAACTGAAGACTTTTCCAGAACAGCTAGAGGCTCAGCTCAATCCTAGACACCTTCAGGGTCTCACATGGATAAGGCAAAACCTCTGAGTTCTCATCAGAGAGCACAGGGCAGAAAAGCCCCTCCCTGGGGGCTCAGTGCACCATCTTCTGGGCAAGGTGATGGGTACCACTGAGCAAAGGAGTGAGTATCTGGGCTCTCCAGAGGGCAGAGGGGATCACAGCATTATCACCAACCTGCCCAGTCCCCCCTGCCTACCCCTTAGGGGGTGCTGGGTGCTGGACACTACTCCCCAAGGGGCTATATTAGCCATGTGAGTCACGGTGGACGGCTGGGAGGCTGCGGGCGGGCGGGGACAGTGTAGGGTTACAGTCCATTTATGGGCGCAGCTGAGGGCAGATATCAGTGTCGATGGCATTCGCTCCCAGCTATTCTTAGGAGCCTCTCAGGAGCTCCACACAGCCTGAGCAGCAAGGGACTGAGCAGGCAAGGCTGGGGGTCTGGGGAAGGGGCAGAGGTGTGGGCTGGGGTGACGGGGTGTGTGAGTGCCCTCTCACTCAGCTCTTTCTACCCTTTGTCCGTAGAGGCGGCCACTGTCAGCACCAATATGTCTTACAGTGTGACCCTGACTGGGCCTGGGCCCTGGGGCTTTCGTCTGCAAGGGGGCAAGGACTTCAACATGCCCCTCACTATCTCCCGGGTGAGTGCACACTGCCCCACAGCCTGGCACCTGAAGGGGTGGGGCACGCTTAGAAGAGGGCATGTGTGTCCGTCTGTCTGTCTGTCTTCTCTGAGGCTCTCAGAAAGCAGAACATGCCTCATCCTCAGTATGGGGGCTAGGGCCAGGCTGGTCCCTGGGTCTCAGCCTCAGCTGCTTGCCCACCTGAGGTAGCTGGCCTGTTATAAGTGCCAGACACCATGGGCAGGTGGCCCATGTTTTGAGCAGAGAAGGAAATGATGTTTCCAGCATGAGCAGACAGGCAGCTGGACAGAGAGCATAGCACCTTCCTAAATCCTTCTCTGGTAGCGTGGGCTCAGGGTGCCCCCAAGCCTGGAGCATCTCCCCATAAGTGGGCAGCTGCTTTGGGAAGAGAAGATTTCTAGCATGGAGAGGGCAGGTGACGGGCAGGTGAATGGATGGACACCTGGCTGCCCTGCTGTCGTGGTGTGGGTCTGGGCTGGGCCAGTTACTGGATTCCAGCACTCACTCCAGCCCAGACCTCCTCCTGCTGCTGAGGAACCTACACTGTCTGGCTCACGAGTCTGGGCCTTCCTCCCTGCCCAAGCTCCTTCTAATTCACCATAGCTTGCTTTGCCAGCCTGTCTGTCTCATGTCTTGTTCCTACAACACGGGCCTAGGGACATGGTCCTGTGTCCTGCAGTGTCTGTGATTAGGAAAAACACTGCCTGACTGGGATCCACAAGCAGCTGGAGATGGCTGTGCTCAGAGAGGCAGGAAGTTAGACATGCTCAGGAAGGAGCTCTCTGGGAGAAGGGACTGTTCAAACCACCTCTGTGGCCCTAGCACCTCCTAGACCAGCGGTTCTCAACCTGTTCCTCTTTGTTCCATTGTAACAACGCAGCAATTAAGAAGGTTGAGAACCACTGTCCTAGACCACAGTAGGTACTCAGTCGGTGTTTGTCAAAAAAGGAAACCCCCCTGCAGTCACTGGCAAGCTGGGGCTGAGGGCTCTGAGGTTCAGGGTGGACTATGGGACACTCAAGGGGCAAAGGCAACCCCCACCTGGCTGCTGAGTCCTGGCAGTGCTAGTCTGGGCACAAGGGGACAGGGTGAGGCCCCCAAGCTGTAACTGGAGGGTGGTAAGTGTGGCAGTGGTATCTAGTTACTGTCCACCAAAGGAACAAGGAGACAGTTTCTTTCCCAGGGCAGCAGAGACTGGACATGGGCCTGGGGCCTGAAGGGTGGTTGTTGGGGGAGGCAGTGAGGTGGATGGCCAGGCATGGCCTGGAAGGTACTTGGCAGAGGAGCCAGGGAACCTGGGCAGAGGGTTAGGGGCCAATGCCCCCACTGGAGGAGCAGTCTTGGCTTTGGAGTTTGGGGTTCCGTTTATACTTTGGGAGACCCCAAGAAGTGAATGTTCAACCAAGGGATGCCTTGGGAGCCTTATAAGAGCTATAGGGGCCATATTCCTCCAGCCTGGGTGCTGGTCTAGCGCTCTACTCTTCAGCTGGAGGTATGTCTCCACCCCGCTAGAGAACACAAGGTCCCATACTAAAAGACACCCAGAGATTTGCACACTTTGCTTGGTGATGGTGACATGTGGGTGTTTGAACTCCACTGGATACTCCTCACCCTGCACTCCCCAACCCTGCATCTACAGGTCTCCTCCCTGTACAAGGCCTCTGCCTTCATTCTCACAGGTCCATGGCCTCCTGTACTTGGGATTGAACACACCTCTTCTCCAGCCCTACTGTCCTTGAGCCCACCTGGTGCTCCCTGCCCCATCCATGTGGGTGCAAATTAGCCACCGGGCTCAGTGGCACTCAGGATAGCCAGTGACCTCACTCAGGGCCTATGTGCCATCTGGCCCCAGCCAGCCAGGGGCTTAAATGGCAGCACAGAGGCCTTAAGCTAGATAGTAGAAGGAATGTCCTTACCGAGGGACGGGGTGTGTTGGGATATACTGGATCCAATGACTGGGGGGATCTTTTAAAAATAGAACCTGAAGCTCAGGCAAGGCACTGGGGGATGGGTGTGAGTGCCTCTAGGCTTCTCTCAGGGAAACGCCCCAAATCACCTAGGCAGGCTGGGCTGAGTGCTGGACCCCTCCCTAGGACTTGGAGCCCCTTGATGAATTCCTCTGCTGGAGCCACTAACACCTGGGCTCGGACGTCCCAGGCTTGGGTATTGCTGTCCAGGCAGGCCCCGTGGATAAACAGGGATAACAGGCACTTTCGGGCTGTGGTGTTTCCTAAAGGGGCTCACAAGTTCTCCCACAACAGGGACATCCCTCTCAAGAGAGTGTGGGACCACAGCTTTCTGGAGCCCTGCTTCTACCTCAGTGCCTTTCCACTTACCACCTTGGGCCAAGCATCCTGCCTGGGTCTGTGTGCCATAGGGCACCAGAGGCAGAGGTACTGTGATGAGGGACTAGCAGAAGCAGAGCTTGTTCCTTCTCAGCGGGATCCTGCTGCCCTGGCTGCAATCACTGCAAGTCTGAGAAGGGGCGGAGACCAGTGGAGACCATCGCCCCATTGAGCCCAGCAGCCCAATGCTCATGTTTGCTCACATTGAACAGAAGTGGTCGTGGGTGGAACTCCTGTGTCCCTCTCACCCCTCTGACTCAGAACTAGGAGAAAGGCACTGAGTAGGACTGATCCCCTTTCAGGGGCTGGCCACCTCAAGGATGTGTGGCTCCTGTCCCCAGCCCAACCCTCCCATGGCTCATGGCATCAACCCTGGGGCAGTGGTAGCCCCACAGATTCTCCCTTCAGTGGGTCTCAACTGGAGGGCACACATACAAGGGGGCTCAGGAGGGAAACTGGGAGCGGAGGGTGGAGGGCAAGGGCCTTTATTTATCCTGGACAGGTGTGGCTGGGCCTGCAACATGAGCTGCCCTCTCATCCCACCTCCCCCACCCTGCTAGTTCTCCAGGAAGTGGGGAGGCTGGGAGCAGCTTCAACAGCCCAGACCCCATCTCCTTTATGGAAAAAGCAGGTACTTTTGTTCAGTTCTGTTACTTTCAGCTGCATCACCTTAGACAAGTCAGTTTACCTGCTCAGCCTTAGTTCTCTCACCCTTAAAATGAGGGTGGTCCGCATGGTCAGGGTGCTGACAGGCACCTGTGGGATGCAATCCCCCTGCCCTTCACGGGGCTGGTTGTGAGGTGGGGGGAGTGATGTGACTGAGCCTGGGCCCAGCCTGCCTCTCCTCTCTGCTGGGGGCCACCCACCCTCTCCCCTCACCAAGCCTACCACTGCCCCTCTGCTGGTTCTGGTTACAGTATTTATCAGACTCTTCCAGCTACAGTGGGGACAGAGGGTCTCAGGGGTGGTGTGGGAGGGCAGGCATAGACTATTCTGGGGTAGCTCTGCTGGCAATTCCTGGAATTTCAAGGCTGTTGGAGCACAAAGTGCTGGGTTTTGGGCAGCGCTTAGCAGTGCTGACAGGCCGTGCTGCTGTTTATAGCCCCACTGAAGGTCAGGCAAACCTCTGAGGGCTCCGTGGTGCCGGGCCGGGTCTCCCCCCAGCATCCATCTGTCAGCAGGGGAAGATAGCAGGCAAGGACTCACAGCTGGGAAATGCATTACTAGAGGTCCCCCACGCCAGGCCCTCCCTCCTGCCAGAGCTATCTCTGACCCTATGAGGGCTCTGATGGGAGCAGACTTGAGGCTGGCTGGGTTCTCAGGAATGACCTGGACCCTCAGAGGCCCCTGGGCCAGGATATAAGGCAAAGGCAGCTACAATGGCAGCCCCAGCTCCCTGGGCTGAAGGCACCATTGGGGCAGCCTGGGAGATGGCCCCTCAATTCCTTGAGTCTCCTTCCCCTTCTCTATGGGCACCCTTATCTGGGGGTTGCCCCTGACCACAAAGGTCCACCATCCCACTCCCCAAGCCTTCCTACTCCCAAACAGCTTCTCTGCCCCTTTGGAGCCAGGCTCCACCTCTACCCAGGAACGCTCCTAGGGAGCATTAAGTGGGCCTCGCTGGGGCTCCCTGAAAGCCAGCATCTGTGAAGGCATTTTACTGGCCACTCTCAGGACATAGCTGGGACTGTGGTCCTAGATAGGAGGAGGAAGGCAATAGAGACTCAGAGGGCGAGGTGAAGTGTGACCAGCTGAAGAGGGGGCCGTGACCCCTGGCTTTGGACACAGGGATGCTGTTGTTATGTGTGGAGTGATGGGGGCCAAAGGCAGATGGATGCATGTGAAGGCTGGGGAGATGGTAGAGGCAGGACCTACAGGTCACTTCTCAGAAAGATCTGGAGGCAAAGAAATGAGAGAAACACAGCAGGAGCCAGTTGGAGCCACCGTCAGGAAGAGGCCTTTAGCTTATTTACTGGCCAGGGAAAGACAGAAAATTCTAGTGAGAGAGTGAGAGATGGGACAAGGCCTCAGGGGAGGCCAGATGGGAAGGGAGCAAGCCTGGCAAGGAAGTAATTTAATCATGTGATGTTAAAATGCACTTGGGGCTCCCCTGGGGTGTCAGCCTAGGAGGGAGAAGGAGCTGCTGAAGCTGCCCCCAGCCTGAGCATCAGTCATCTACCCTTAGCACCCACCCCCACAGCTATACTGGCAGATCTAGAAGGGGTAGGCAAGCAGGGGCCTGTCTAGTTTGGAGGACCAGGAGTGACAGAGACTTCTGCAGAGCTACACTCCCTGCTGCCAGAGAACTGGGGAAATAAGAGCTGAGGGCACGGGTGCCCCTGGAGTCCCCACTGGTCCCCCCTGGGACCCTGGGCAGAACCTTTCTTCCCTTCCCCTGATGCTCAGGCCCCTCAGACAGCAGTCTGACTCAGAACTGGTCGGTCAGGGCTGGCCCCTCACCTTCCATCCTCTGCCAGCTCTGGATCTTGTTTCTTATGGAGCCTGGGGATGTGACCTGCCAGTCTCAGCCCCTCTGGCACTGTCTGAGGGTAGCTCTTTCACTTCCTTGGTTTGGAACTTGTCTGAAACTTTCTCAGCCCCGCAACCTTCTTATATAACACCCCATTTAATAGGGTAATCTCCACAATCCCAAGAGAAAGGCATTGTGGCTCTTTTGAGACTAGAAAGCTTAGAGGCTGGCACTGTGACCTGAGGTCCAGCTCATGTCAAAGTCCACACTCCTCCTTTGTTCCCTGCTGAGCACACATAGGTGGCTCTGGCACCAGCTCTCTCTGGACCCACCCTAAGACTGGGGCCCAGCAAGGCAGAAAGGCTCCTGGGGGGCAGGTGGCCAATCCTAGCTTCCAAAACCCTGGAACCTGTCTCGGGCATTTTGGAGACAGGAACTTAGCATCCTGTGAGGCTGCTCTAGGCTCTGCTCAGGGTTGTGTTCCCAATTCAAAGGGGACCATTTAGCTGGACAAGACCAAAAAGTGAAGCAGGAATGCAACACTCATTCAAAAGAAATATTTAAGGCCAGATGGAGTCACTCATAGCAGGAGGCCAAGGCAAGTGGATTGCTTGAGCTCAGGAGTTGGATATCAGCCTGAGCAAGTGTGAGACCCTAACTGTAAAAGTATCTGGACATTGTGGCAGGTGCCTGTAGTCCCAGCTACTCAGGGGGCTAAGGCAAGAGGATCACTTCAGCCCAAGAGTTTGAGATGGCTGTGAGCTACTCTGACACCACGGTACTCAACCCAAGGGCGACTAAGTGAGACTCTGTCTCAAAAAAAAAAAAGAAAGAAAAGCTCGGTAACCATAACACAGTGGTTATGGCACCAGCCACATACACTGAAGTTGGCAGGTTCAAACCTAGCCCGGGCCTGCTAAACAACAATGACAACTAGAACAACAACAACCACAAAAATTAGCCGGGTGTTGTGGCAGGCTCCTGTAGTCCCAGCTACTTGGGAGGCTGAGGCACGAGAATCGGTTGAGAGCAAGAGATAGAGGTTCCTGTGAGCTGTGACGCCACAGCACTCTACCAAGGGCGTCTTAGGAGATTCTGTCTCAAAAAAAAAAAAAAAAGAAAGAAAGAAAGAAAGCAAGAATGAAAGAAAGAAAGAAAAAGAAAAGAAAGGGTAAAAAAAAAAACCAAAACCGGCTGGGCGTGGTGGCTTATACCTATAATCCTAGCACTCTGGAAGGCCAAGGTGGGTGGATTACCTTAGCTCAGGAGTTTGAGACCACCCTAAGCAAGAGTGAGACTGCATCTCTAAAAAATAGCTGGACTTGTGGCAGGTGCCTATAGTCCCAGCTACTTGGGAGGCTGAGACAAGAGGATTACTTGAGCCCAAGAGTTTGAGGTTGCTGTGAGCTATGATACCACAGCATTCTACAGAGGATGACAAAGTGAGACTCTGTCACAACAACAACAACAACAAAACAGAGATATTTAAGCACTCAATATGGACTAGAATAGAAAGATCTTTTAAAAAAAGAAAAAAGAAAAGAAGAGAGAAAAGAGAAGAGAAGAGGCAAAATGCTTCCAAGGATTGGATGCTTTGGATCCTTTCTGGGACACAGCAAACAGAGAGAGGAGGATAGGGTCTGTCTGGTGCTATCGGGGACATGGAGGCATCATGTCTGGTCTGCACTTTTCATGAGCCCTGGGCTCTGGGCTAGGGTCTGAGGGTACTGACCCTGACTTCTGCCCCAGCCCAGGCAGACTGTTCCTGCCTTGGAGGGAGGACATCTGATGGCCCTTGGTCATCCTTAGGGTCTCTGCCTTCCTCCGTATAAGAGGATATCAGCACCCCAGCCCCCACCCTGAAGGGGTCAGGCCCTGCTCAGGACAGCCAAAGGCCAGGCCAGCCAAACTCTGATGAGCAGACACAGCTGCAGGGGAGGTGACAGGGGCAGGCAGGAGTTTGGCAGCTCCCTTCTGGAAGGTTTGGCCACTGACCAGGTACTGGGAGGCTGAGCTATCCCCCAGGAACAAGTATCACCCAGCCCACACCTGAGGATGACAGGGACCAGAGACAAGGATTGGTGCTACGTGGCCCACAACTGAAACATGTCCCTGAGGCAGCTCCAAAGGGGGGTCATTCAGATGGCCCCAAACAACCCCTCACTGATCTGGTTCCAGACTTTCTTGACCATCATTCTGGTCCCCTTGCTCCCCCTTGTCATCATGATCTGGGCACAACTCCTCTCCTTCCTGGCAGTGTCTCCTCTGTGGCCAAAGGCTCCAACTTTTTGCAGCAGCCCACCCAGCTTGTGGGTCAGGGTGACAACCTCTTCTTTGCAGATGGGTAGAATCCTCTGGGGGTATCCTCCTGTGGGAAGCCTTGTAGTGGGGTGTCTTGATGTGGGCTTGTTCCACCATGGGGCGACCTGCCATGGGAAATCCCTGTGGGGCATTCACTAGGACAGTACAGGCATTCATTATAAAATTCATCTTGACTGTGAGCACACTAGGTTCTCCAGCTTTCTTTGAAATACCTTCGAAAGACTGGGTGTCCATAACTCACTGGTTAGGACGCCAGCCACATGCTCTGGGGCTGGAAAGTTTAATCCTGGCCCAGGCCTGCCAAACAAACAACAACAAAAAATAGCCAGGCGTTGTGGTGGGCACCTACAGTCCCAGCTGGTTGGGAGGCTGAGGCAAGAGAATCACTTGAACCCAACAGTTTGAGGTTGCTGTGAGCTATGAAGCCATATCACTCTATCGAGGGTGACAAAGGAAAGAAAGAAAGAGAGAGAGAGAGACAGACCTTCAACATGAGACAGATTGATGAGCGCACAGGGGAACTGGTGTGTGATAAAGCAAGTTGAGTGATATATTATGATTCAACAACCATGTGGTGGGTATTTGGATATTCACTTTAGAATTCTTCTAACTTTTTCTGTTTGAAAGTGTCTGTAATAAAATGTTGGGGCCAGTACAGGAAGCTACAGAAAGGGGTTTTTCTGTAGACAGGCCTGGCTGGGCAGCTCAGCTCGCCCTCAGGGGCCTCTCAGCCTTGAAAAGTGTTGTTTTCCTTTAGTGTTGTCATTTCTTACCTTTTGTTCAACCTCTACACGCAAAGACCGCAACATACTCCTGTCATCAGTAGAGGTCCGTATGGCGATGAGTTTGCAATAAGGAATATGTGTATTTTGAGAAAGCTCTAAGATGCCCCTATAGAACTGGGAGAGCAGGCTGGACTTTGCAAGCCACACACTGTGACTTCCTGACAATTCAGGCATTTTCTCACCTCATCTCAGAAAATTCAGGGGCTGGAGGAGTGGTGCCCTGAACACAAGGTATCCAGCATTTAAGAGGGTACCACAGCCCCTAGGGCTGAAACATCAGGTTGATGGCAATTGGAGAGGGCTCGCCTGGTCTTGCCATTGGTTACCCATGTAGTACAGGGCAATATTGCTGTGACTGGTAGTCAGTCACACAGAAACAATTTAGTTCCTGCCCCCCTCCCATAGAACCCCTCTGGGAATGAACTGGAGACTGGTGACTCTAGGGTATCCTGGTTTGAAAGGGGGTTTCCCCATGAGGGGCTTGGCAGAAGGCTTCTGTCCATGTCTGTAAGTCCAGGACCTGGCCACGGGCCCACCCGGGCTTGGCACGTGGTGCAAGGGACTGTCCCCAGGTCCTTTCTAGGCTCCTTCTAGGACAGCTCTCAGGCCCTGGCCAAAATCTGGCTTCTGCCAGCACTAGGAGCTGGCCTGGTCCCTGGGTCATAGCCAGAAAGATGACTGGGATGGCCAGATAGCCAGAAAGAAGCCAGTACTTCTGGCTTCTCTGGGCACATCGATGTTGGAGCAGCAAAGCCAAGGGACACTCTCTAGCCACAGTGTGTGGGAATGCTCCACAGCCTTCTCTTTCCTGTGATGTCCCTGGGGGTGGAGCCTGGGAGCCTGCACAACAATCCTCATGATGTCATGGGTGGGGGCTCCACTATGATGTGGTGAGGTCAGGTCATAAGATAGTTCTAGGTTTATCAGCTGGGCTGGGCATTTCATGCAATGTCAGAGACTTGGGTAGGGCAGGAATCTCCACAACTCCAGGAGGCATCTCTAGGGGTGGGGCTGCTAATGTCACTAGTGGAGGCCATTAAGCCATTTTCAGATGATGTCACTAGGCCCTTTGGAATTTTGCATCTCATATGATATCACTGTGGGCAGGGCTATTACTGGAAGCCAGGCATGCAGAATTTGGCATTGTGAATGATGGCAATGGAGTTGCTTCCTAAATAATGTCCTGGGGTGTGACCTTCCTGAGATTTCATAGGAAGTTCCCAGGGTGGTGTCTCAATGGCATTCTGTATAATCACACTGGAAATGGGGACTTCAGACTCTAACATTCTGTGATGTCATCAGGGTGCAAGATTTGGAAGCTGGTTCCCATATCTGCACTTTCCCTTTTGGAGGTATGAAGCTGGCTACAAAGTCCTAAGCGCTGCCCCAGTTCCCAGCTGACTTTGCTCATCCAGGGAGGGCTGTCAGCTCCCTCAGCCCTCTGCACACCTGCCGCAGTAGCACAAAGCACCTGGCACTAGGGTGCTTTTGGGTGGGTGCATTTTTTCTGCCCACTGGCCAGCAGTTGTCTCAGGGGTGGTGTTGAGTCTTAGCTTCTGTGTCTCCCTTACCTCCCCGGGTTTGCAGGGTGCAGAAGTTATAGTAGGCTAACCAGTGTTACAAACAGTCTCCAAATCTTCACGACTGGGCACAATGAAAAGTACTTACTCACACAATGTTTAAAACAGTTCTTCTTAATTACTCTCCTCTAAGCAGTGACTCGGGATCCAGGTCCCTTCCAGTTAGCAGTTTAGCTGTCTTCCTCTTTCTGTTCTGTATCCAGTCAGCCAATAAGCAGAGAGTGCGGGATCACAATGATGATTGCTAGGGGCAGACCTGAAAGTGGCATGCATTGCTCCCACCCTCATTCCACAGAGCTAGTCTCACAGCTGCAGTCAGATACAAAGTGCTAGGAAATGTGGTTGCCACATACCAGGAAGAGGAACCAGGTTTGGTGAGCAGCTGATACTGGCCATAGTGAATGGAAGACAAAATGACAGCCTGTATTGGATGCTTGCCTGTGACTCTTCCCTAAGGACTGTCTGGTCCTCAGGACCACCTCCTTATGCTTTCCCCACCTCTGCTGTCCAATCAGATCACTCCAGGCAGCAAAGCGGCTGAGTCCCAGATGAGCCAGGGTGACCTCGTGATGGCCATTGACGGCGTCAACACAGACACCATGACCCACCTGGAGGCTCAGAACAAGATCAAGTCTGCCAGCTACAACCTGAGCCTCACCCTGCAGAAGTAGGTGGGAGCTCTCCAGAGCAGGGGGGAGGGGGGAGGGTGTGGGTTTTGGGGGTCCAAAGGACAAGTTGTGTCATAGTAGTTACATGGGCTTAGCCCTGTGCTGTAGAACTGTACAAGAAGGTAAGGACAGCCCTGAATCTAAGGCAGAACCAGGCCCAAGTAATTGTCAAGCACCTAGAAGATGTTCTAGCCTCACTACACAGATGAGCCTCAAACGAAGCTCAGTGAGGGTCAGTGATGCTGCCAGGATGTTAGGCCTAGAAGCCAGGGTCCTCTTGCTTTCTCTTTGCCCAGGCAGCCTCCGAGGGACATAGCAGGGCCTTTAGGTGTCAAGCAAAGTTCCCAAGAGCCATTTCTCCATCCTGGTCAGGCCCAGGGTCTGCTTGAGAGACCCAGCCCATGTTCTCTCTCTTTTCTTGCCAGCCTGCTCAGGCAGGAATTCCTGGCCTTGGGGGAGACTTCTTCACTCAGTCCCATTTTTGGTTTCTCTAGGTCAAAGCGTCCTATTTCCATCTCCACAACTGCACCCCCGGTCCATTCCCCTCTGCCGGTGATCCCCCACCAAAAGGTAGGTGCTGATTGTCAGGGATGGGGTCCCCTCTGAGCAGTGGTGGACTGCAGCCCCTGGCCTGCCTGCCTGATCTTTGGCTAGCCCAACTGGGATGACACAGAGAAATCAGGACTGCCCAATCCCTGCTCCTGTCGTGGCTGACTCTAGGGAAGTGGCACAAGCCCTCAGGAGCGGTGTTCAAGCCACCCATGAAACACTGAATGTGGCAGTTCTTGCCTGGGTGCTGGGTTAATAGGAAGCCAGCGTGGACAGCGCTATTTTCAGGAGAAGAGTTGTCCTCCTGGCCAGGCAGAGGATAAGCTCTGACCCTCATCTCCCCACAGGATGGAGGGGATCCCACAGTCCTTTCTCAGGGCTTGGAGCCAGCAGGCTTGGCTTGGCTTCTGTTCAGAGCTTTGCATTCTGCCCAGCTAAATGCTAGCCCCCAGACCAATAGCTACGAGCCTCCCCTATTCCTCCAACAGCACCCTTCCCCTCCAGGTGCTCCATCCAGTGCCTCTGGGGACAGGGAGTGGCTAAACATTCACACTAACGCATCTGTTTCAGATCCATAGAGAAGCATCGTGGCGCGTGAGGCCTCTAACTACTCTCTTCTCTCTCCCCTGCATGGCGCTGCTCTGTGCCAGGACTCTGCTCTGGACATGAACGGCAGCCTGATGGCATCCAGCCCCAGCCCCGAGGAAAGGGCCTGCCCAGGCACCCCAAGCACCCCGGAGCTCAGACACACCTTTAGTCCTGCCTTCTCCCAGCCCTGCACCTTCTCCTCACATACAGAGGCTTCTGACCCCAGCCCTCTACGGGCCACCCTGGGGGCCAAGACTAGCCTGGAGGGGGCCCATGACCCACTGGGCCCCAAAGTCCTACGAGGCTCGAGCCAGGCGAGGCAATATAACAACCCCATTGGCCTGTACTCAGCAGAGACCCTCAGGGAGATGGCTCAGATGTACCAGATGAGCCTCCGAGGGAAGGCCTTGGGTGCTGGACTTCTAGGAGGGTAGGTAACAGGCACGCAGTTTTCCACTGGTGGTCTACCTGGGTTCTTGGTGCTCAGCAGAGGCCTGGTCAGGTGGTCAGAATGAGGAGCTGGTACCTATCCAGCAAGGCCCAGGCCCAGGTTCAAGAGGTGGCACGGGCTCAGAGCAATGGGAGCAGTGATCCTACCAACATTTGCCTTGAGCTGAGCAGACCATTGCTTCACATAGCACCCTAGGGTGACATGTGGGATTTTGCAGAGGAGAAAACTGAGGCTCAGAGAAGGTTAAGTCATGGTCCAGATGTCTGATTGCTAAGTGGCTAAGCTGGGCCTGAGTGCAGGAGACTCTGGCTTCCAAATTTTTTACACTAGGTCACCCGCTTAAGGAGCCGTGGGGCAAGGAGACAGACTGGACGGGCAAGTTCTCTCTTGGACTGGGAGTAGTCTGGGAAGGCTGCCTAGAGAAGGCAGTGCCTGCATTATGTTTGGAAAGACTCAGCAATGGTGTCAAGGGGGTGGGCTTGTAGGACTGACCCTGGTCAGAATGTGGCAACAGAAAAGCAGGGCCCTGAGGAGAAAGGGACTGTGGAGGACAGCAACGGTGCCCCTTGCAGTCTAGCTGCTGGGACTCTACAAGCACAGGAGTTAAAAGGACAAGAAGCCACCTGTGGCTCAGTGAGTAGAGTGCTGATCCCATATACCGAGTGTGGTGGGTTCAAACCCGGCCCCAGCCAAACTGCAACAAAAAATAGCCAGGCGTTGTGGCGGGTGCCTGTGGTCCCAGCTACTGGGGAGGCTGAGGCAAGAGAATCGCCTAAGCACCTAACCTAAGCTGGAGGTTGCTGTGAGCTGTGATGCCACAGCACTCTACTGAGGGTGACAAAGTGAGACTCTGTCTCTACAAAAAAAAAAGGACAAGAAGCCAGTGCATCATGAGAGACTGAGGGAAGGGAGCCCCACACTGAGCACGTGTTAGCTTCTAAGCACTTCCCACTTGTCTCGTTTTAACTTCTACTATTGCTCTGTGTAAACTGCATGATTATCTCTGGGTGCTAAGGACAGAGCAAGCTGAGTTCAGGCAATAGAGCCTAGTTTAGGGCTCCTCATTTGTATACTGGGAGAAATCACACTGCCCACGTGTCAGGATTTGGGGGAGGATAAAGAAGACAACACGTGTAAAGCACTGAGTTCTATTCTGTCAGGCAGTGTCATTGCAGGAGTAACCAGCTAGTACATAGAAGAGCCAGAAGGGGGACCTGGTCATTCTGAGCCAAGTCCACACCTTTCCCTTCACCCTTCAGAGACTCCTGTGCCCCACCAGGTCCTTGCTCCCTAGAGATCTCCTGCTTCACCAGCTCTTCAGCTTTTTTGGGGCCCTTGAGTAGAGCAGGCCTCTGGCACTCCAAGGCAACCCTGACCCAAGGTGGCAGAGCCATATATATCCTTCCCTCTAGGGTTCCCTAGTGAAGGGCTTTTGCCAGGAACTTAGGGAATGGTGGAATGAAGATGGCCTCTTTGTCCTACCTCTGTTGGACTATAGGTCTTCCTGGTCCTTTCTGGGACTGGCCTCAGGTAGGGATATTGGCCTCTGATGGCATGGCCACCCATGAGGACCACCTGCAGTGGTGATTAATGGCTCCCTTTACTAAGCCTTTACTCTGGGCTGGGGGCCAGCTAACAGTCCACATACTTTAACTCTCAGCAACTCCAAAAGTGGCCCTTATTTCCCCTATCTTTCAGCTGAAAAGTCGAAGCTCAGAGAGGGTGAATGATTTACCCAAGATCGCACAGTTAATGGCAGACTAGACTAGCACTCAGGTCTGCCTGACTCCACCCTGCATTGAGACAGGGACCTATCTACCTGCTGGGAAGTCAGGGGCCAGCCCTACTCCTAGTTCCTATGACTCCTGCGGTGCATTCCCACTGGTGCCCGGGCTGCCCAGAACCTGATGAATGTGTAAATTATTACCTGACAGAACAGCAGAGTCCAAGTTTTATCCAAGGGACAATCGGAGGGAGTGCTGTGGATGTTTCTCTAAAGTAAAGGCTGATGTTGCTGTCCCTGGTCAGTGCTGGCAAGAGGGGCTGGGGAGCCTTTAACCTGGGCTAGCCTAGGGCAGCCTCTGCTGGGCCAAGGCCACCAGGCCACCACCTTGCAAGTCTAATCCCCACATCTGTTTGTTGAATTTTTATCCCGTGCCTAGGGCTTTAGCCTCAGGATCCTGTTTATCTGCACAGTCCTCCTGTGCTGTGAACACTACCATCTCAATTTAATGAATGAGGAAACTGAGGCTAAGACAGGTGGGGAAATTGTCCAGCGCTGTGGAGCTAGGAAGATACAGGTCAGGATTTGAACTCTGTCCTGTCTGACTCTAAAAGGAAGCCCCTTCCCCTCCTCTGTCCCCTGGGCAGCTTGTAGCACAATTCTTTGGCAGGTTATATCCTCCTGGGAGGGTTGGAGAGGGACAGATATGATACAATGGCCTGGGCAACCCTGCAACCCCCTTCTCATTCCCTCTGGGGTTGGCGTCAAGGGGTGGGGTCCCTCAGGCCACTCAGTGCAAGGGCCACTGGGCAGGTCTCACATCTTGGGTTCATCTTCCTCAAGACCTGGGCACTGTTTCCTCTCTGAGATGTGTCTACTGCCATCATCCCTGCCCTGGGTCTCAGGGTGGAGGGAGGAGGCTGAGCTGGGGGCAGGAATCAAAACCAAAGAAGGAGCTAGCAGCCCCCTCCCTGCCAGGCCAACACTGCCCTCTGCAGGGGGCACTGGGCTGGGCTGGACAAGATCTGACCCGGCAGCTGTCAGCACTGGCCAAAAATGGAAAAGGAATGATGCTCCATGCTGGCCCTGTCCTAATATAGCTCCACTTGCAGCTATTTTGAGCCTGGGAGCACAGAGGGAATTTTATCAGCTCTGAGACAGTGGCAGGTCTGGGGCCAAGCGGGGCCACCACACAGGTCTCTGGAGTCGGGGATCCCTGACTTTACCTCAGCTCCCCAGGGTTCTGGGTGTGGGACAGCCAGGCCCAGGACAGCTGGGGCCCAGGCTCCCTGACCCTAAGCCCATGGTAAGCAGATCCCGGGAAGGTGGCAGAGTTTGGGATAGAGCCCACCACCTTCCACATTGTCACTTTCTCAGGCTTCACGCAGGCCCGCTGGCCGTAGAGTCTGCCACTGCAGGGAATATGCATTTAAAGAAACATGGTACAGACAACGCTTCCCCCCAAAAGTCTGTGTTCCAAGAAGCTTTGTCTGAGATGAGAATAAGAGGCAGGTCTCTTTGTGGTGTCCAAGCTGGGCTGCCTCTGCTGACTCACACTTCTCCCTGGGCCTCCTCTCTCCTGCTTCCTGGCCCACTGTCAGTCCACAGGCCTTTAGGAGTGATCCCTGGGGACTGCACCACTGACTACCCTTGTGCCCCAGGACGAGCGGCCAGGGCTGCCTGCCATGTACCCCCAGCACCACTGCAACACCTGCTCCTGAAGCAGAACTCCAAAGCTGCTCCCATGAAACAAGGATTAAGTCCAGAGCTGCTGTCTGCAGAAGGCACCTGGGTCCCAGCCCTCTCCATAATAGTCACAGCCGGTCCTGTCCCCATCCCCAGCTTCCTCTCAGGGGCCTATAACTGGCTGGATGTGGAGGATTCATGTATGCAGTGTGAATGCCCATGAAGATGGACAAGAAAACTCTTTTCTCTGGCAAAGCTGAGGACGCTAGGGGCCGCCAAGGGGGAAATGCTGTTGTGTCAGAGGGAGAATTCCAACTCTGAGCTGGGTCCCCTCCTCACTCCTGACTCCCTAGCCAGTGCTGCATTTCTGCCTCCATAATGACCAGTCTGAGAGCTCAACCTGCCCCTAGCAGGAGCCTTGCTCTGATCACCCTGTCTTCTTTGCCCTTTCTCTCCTCCCCAGGTGGTAGCCAACTCTCCAGCCAAGTTAGTATCACAGGATAGCATGTGTGTGCGCTTGCGTGCCAATGTCAGCATGCATCCGCGTGTGGACAGCGTGTACTGTTGGCATGTGTGTGCCTGAGTGCATGTGTGAGTGGGGGGTGCATTTGTGCCCCTGGGTGAGCCTGCATGTGTGTGAAGCTGGAGTGTGGAACAGAGGCATTTGGGGGTGGGAGCGGGGGCCCAAGTGGATGATTTTGTTCCCCAATTCCTGCTGTCGCTGCTGTTGCAGGCTATGCGGTGGGAGACATGGGACGCGGTGCTGCCACTGGGCCTTTATGAGCCTAAAGTCCTTTCTATCCTGGCAGGACCCTCAGAAGGGCTGCTCCTGGCCAGTCGTGGTGGCTTATGCCTATAACCCTAGCACTCTGGGAGGCCAAGGCGGGTGGATTGCGTGAGCTCAAGAGTTCGAGACCCCATCTCTACAAAAAATATAAAAACCAGCTGGGTGTTGTGGCAGGCACCTACAGTCCCAGCTGATACTCAGGAGGCTGAGACAAGATGATCGCTTGAGCCCAGGAGTTTGAGGTTGCTGTGAGCTATGACACCATAGCACTCTACTGAGGGCAACAAAGTGAGACTCCATCTCAAAAAAAAAAAAAATCTTGTCTTGCCTGGGGCACAGCCACCCATGGGGAGGAAGAGCCTCCTGTGAGTAAAGTCTGGTGGGCCCCACAGTGTGTTGAACTTGGGGGCCCTGGGCAGCCACAGTCCCGCTTGGAGGAAGAAGCATTGAAGTGCCCTGAAGCATCTGGAAGAGCAGAGCCCCAGGCCACAGAGGTGGTGGGCTGCAGGAAGGGCCCCTTCTTGGAGGAACCTCGCTCAGAAGCCCTGCAGGTGCCCAGTGAGGCAGCTTCTTGCCTTCCCAGCATTATGGACTCAGCTTTTGCTGCCACTGCCTCTCACACATGGCTCAGTGCCTGTCCTGATCCCCAGCTCCCCTTCTTCCCCTGCTGTGTGTGGGGAGAGATCTCTCCATGCCTGCACCCTCCTCCCCTGGGCACACCCTGGGAAGCAGCCCAGGCTGAGCCAGGCCCCGCAGGGGACCTGGGAGAGCCCAGCAGGGCAACAAAAGCCTCCCCGCACTGGGCTATGGGGAGGGTGCTGAGTGCTGAGGGTTTTTCTGAGCAGCCCAGCCCACCCAGAGTCAGCAGGGGTGCCTCAGGTACCCTGTGTGGGATCAGGGCCATGGCTTTGGGAGATCTCTCTCAAAATCTACCACCAGCAGCCCTTGCCTTGACCATCTATGTAACCACCACCTGTTGCCCTTTTCTTCTCCCCGTCCTTGCCTATCCTCATGTGCCCCTCCCCAGCGCCGACTACCAGGAACGCTTCAACCCCAGTGCCCTGAAGGACTCAGCCCTGTCCACCCACAAGCCCATCGAGGTGAAGGGGCTGGGCGGCAAGGCCACCATCATCCATGCACAGTACAACACACCCATCAGCATGTACTCTCAGGATGCCATCATGGACGCCATCGCTGGGCAGGCCCAGGCCCAGGGCAGTGACTTCAGTGGGTAAGCACCTCCCCATGTGCACCATGCTGAGCGCCTCTGCCACACACCAGGGTTCATCATCTGCAGAACCCAGGCGACCAGGCCGTCAGGACCAGCTTTCTTCCCTCACCTTGGGCCTCCTAGGGGCTCTTGGAGGAGAGCCAGCCTTTGCCAGGGCCTTCCAGAACATGACTGTCCTCTCTTCAGAAACTATCTTATGGTCAGCTTTAGGAGAAGAGTGGAGAAACATAGAATATGGTGGTGCTTTTCACAGCCTCTGCACTTTCCTAGGCTCTGTGAGGGGGCTGGCTTAGGAAGAGATTTCAGCAATTCTCTTAACAGGGACCACATTCTGGAAGCCGCCATCTTCTCACGACTAAGCCCTTCTTTAGGGAAGGGTGGGGGTTGCCATGTTTTTCCTGCAATGACAGTCGATTTAAACATGTGGCTGGGTTTCTGGTTCAGGAAGGGGCCTAGGGCTAAACACCAGAGGTGCTATTGGCAGTCAATCCCACCCTGGCCTCAGGGGAGTGGGATTTAAGACATCCTTGGTTCCTGAAATTTGCCCTTTAGCCATGGTTGGGAAATTGAAAGATTGAGTAGGATAAGAGGAGGCTGAAAATCATTTGTGGATGAAAAATGCTAATAGTGCAAACATTAATGGGACCTCTCTCTGTCTCTGCCTTCCTCCATGTCTCTCTGCCTCTGTCTGTGTCTTCCTTGTCTGTCTCTCTTCCTCTCTCAGCTGTTTCCTCTCTTACACACACACACACACACACACACACACACAGACACACACACAGTCCCTTGATGTTTTCTCCTGGGAAAGCATTGACTTGCGGAACTAGCATCTCTTTGAGCATTACCTCATCCCTGTGTCAGGATCCCCAGCAAGTCAAGGCAAAAAGTCTTAAAATGACAGCTATACTTTTTTTTTTGAAGCTAGGTGGACAGATGTTGTAAGAGGGATAGAAGGTTAAAACGCCACTGATAACCCCTACAGTGCTTGGCCATTCCAGAACCAGACATTATGGCCACCATGCTGCACACAGGTTCTAAAGGGCAGGCTCCAGAGACCGAAGGATGAAAGGTGGGCGTGGGCTTCATAGGCGGTCTGTCCTGGGGAGCCTGGTGCCCTGTTGGTATCGCAGTACTACTTCACGGCCACAAGGGGGCAGAGGTCACCTGTCCTGGAGCCCCATGTCTCAACCCCCTCGGGCTTTTTTGCATAACTCTGGGCGCTGTGGATTTATTTAATTCCATCATTCGAAGCAGAAAAAATGACCGCGCAAGCGCAAGTTTAAAAATTCAGCCATTAGCTCGTGTGTACCCAGAATAACGAGGGTGCCTGACTAAGCCCAAGAGCTAACAGGGATTTCCTGTTGATATTTCTTTGCCACGTGTGTCCTTGGTGTGCTCTTAAAAGTGGTTGCAGTCGCCAAAGGGAAGTTCAGAGGGAAATAATGGAAGAACTGCTCTTCGTTAACTATATTTGCTGCACCATGAGAAGACTGTAATCATTTGGTTTTACCATTTAAGGCTTCTCAGAAGACCTTTCCCGTCTCCCCGCTGTCCCCTACCCTTCGCTCCCTTTACCTTTCCCTTGCGCGCCGGGAAGGGGTCACCCTTTCCCCTTCCTTTTAATGCATCCACGCTGGGTTGCCGCCGCGGTAAGAGTGGGTAACCTTCTTGGCCATAACGCGCTCCCGGTTCTGCTGTTAATTTCCTTGGTTCCTTCCTCACTGACAGTTTTCTTTTTCTCTTTCTCTTCTTCCTTCACCCACCCCACTCCCATAACTCATTTCTGATCCTAACCCTGCTCTCTTGTGCGCGCCACCCTCTGCCATCCCATGATGGACGCGCACTCACGGCTGGGTTTCCCTCTGCTTGGCAGGGCGTCACCGCTGGCGTAAGTAGACCGCGCAGTGTGTGTCCCATCGTCCGTCGTGTCTAGTTGCGGGATGGTGTGTGGGTTTGGTGGGATGTGTCCGAGGATCCGTGGGCTCTCCACGTTCTTCCTCACACCCACCTCACATCCAAACGCCACCCCCTGCAGCCCGTGCAGGCAAGTACTTGTCCCTGTGGCCGCAGAGATGGCCGAGTAACAACACTCACACTGTCTTCCCACCCCCAGGCTGGGGGTGCATCCCTGTGTTGTCCCTGTCACGCTTCAGAGTGGGTCCCTCTAGCCTTTCCAGTCTGTGTGGGGACAGCATAGACCTGAATGTTAGAATCCACACTTGGCTGTTACTCAGGGCTAGAGGCTGACCCCGTGACCTCTGAGAGGCCACTCCCCAGAATCCTCACAGGAGGTGAATGTGTAGGAGCCGGTGCCTACCATGGCCACCCACTAGAGGTGAAAAATGAGTCAGATTTGGGGGCAATGCATAGTGGTGACCTTGCATTACCCCCAGTGGAAATGCCAGAGGTGACCTTGATGTTGTAGTGACCAGGGAGTGCTTTCTGTGGCAAGAAGAACAGGCCAGGAGCAGGTCCAGAAAGTGGCCTCGAGCCCGGGGTCCCTGGACTCTAGAGCCTGTTTCATACTCTCCTGACGTGTTCTCCCTAAGCCTCCGTGACTTGAAAGGATAGTCCCTCACTGACTCCCAGTCTCTGCTGCACCAGCAACACAAGTCCTTGTTCTTTGCAGTTTGTGGGAAATGATTCCAGCAATGTTGACTCCCAAGGGACAGTCCCAGCACCTTTCTTGAGCCCTTGGAGCTGAGAAAGGCAGAAGCAAGCTCCTCCTGGGCATGTCCCAGGGAAATGGTCTGCTCTCTAGATTACAAAGCTCAGAGTAGACAGGCTCAAGCGTAGGGCTTGGGACCACACTTTTCCTCTCACATGGCATAATTGGTGCTCCTCTTCCCTCTCCTCCTGGTGGGCCAGGAGCCAAGACCAGGGATATCAAGTTGTGTCTTCCTTTTCCATCTCACCTAAAGACCTCAGAGCCCCTGGGACTACTCCCTATACCAAAAATGGCCTTCCTAGCAAGATTGGGTTTCCTCCCTCTCCTTGGCTTCTCCCTGGCTGGAATCTGCTGTTTTTCCCCTTCTGATCCCAATCACAGGCTGCCAGTACCTGTAGCTCTCTAGGCCACGGTAGAGCCTTTGGGCACATAGGGACAGCTCTACCCAACCTGGATCACCTTTCTGTACCTCTGTTCTTGTAGCCCATCCTGAGCCAGACACAGGACACCAGTCCTGGGAGATGAGGCCAGTTGTCTATCCAGCTCCTCCTTAGATGGTAGAAGACATGGGCACTGGAAAGATGTCTCTCCCAGCCAGCTGGCCCTCTGGAGAGCAGGGGGAGGCAGGCAGGAAAATGCTGGACAGGATGGATCTGGGCTGGGCCGTGTCACAGAGCATCTGGATCTTTGTAAGGCCCCAGTGGGCAGAAGTGGCCTTCTTGAGCCTTTGCAACTGTGGAGAGCCTGATGGAAAAGAGAGTAGGCTAAAATCTGGGAAGCCTGGATCTAGCTCATTGGGACCCCTACCTGCCATACCTGGACCTAGCTGGCTAGCCTCTCTGAACCTCAGTTTCAGTATGTCTGTTATTGCTGCAAGCTTTGCCCGAGCTTTCTGTAACCTTTGAGAGGGTGGGTTGGGCAGCCTAGATCCTCTGGTCCCCATGGCCAGAGGATTAGTGGATGTCCATGAAGCTTTTGACCATTGTGCCCTACTGTCTGATCGGGCTGGGAGGTACTGGCCTCAAGGGGCTTTGGGGTCTCACTGGCTCTGATCTGAGATTCATTTATTCAGCTAAGAGTTTTGAGCACCTAGCATGACACAGACCCTGGGAGTCTAAGAGAAGGTCAGGAGCCCCCTCAAAGACCACGCTGCCCTGGGGCAGAGGACCAGTGGCCATCTCTGTGGCTCCACTCCCTGCTCCCCCAGGCCAGAAACCCCACTGTTCCTCTAGGCCACACTGCAGGCCGCATGGGCCTGGCTGCAGTGTCTCCCACACTGCCTCCCAGCAGCGTCTGCCAGCTCGCAGCTGAGCCCAGAGCCCACCGACCTCATCCAGGGCAATCATGGCATTGGTAACTCCCTGTTTGCATCCACAGGTGTGACAAGGGCAGGGGATGGGCCCTGAGGAAGCCTCTTGGTCCCCCAAATGGCCTGTTCTCACCCATACCCACATTTAGGACATATTCAGAAAGGTCAAAATTACTTCAGGAAGACCTCTTCGGTTTCCTCCTTCCTTAAAGGGAATCCAGGAGTGGGGGCGTCTTCAGGTCTCAGCCTGGAGCTCTGGGGAGGGGCAGACTGGAGGGATTTGAGGCCCCAATCCTCTGGGGGTGAGAGGAATCACTACCTCACCGGGACCATCCTGAGCACTGAGTACCCAGGCCTTGCCCACGTCGTGGGTTCTCAGATAGCAGCGGGTAAAGGCCAAGTGGGCACAGAACACTGGGGGGCACCAACAGTCACGGGTGGGCCACGGGCACACAGTGGGGGAGGGCCAGCTCCAGCTTCACCCTCGCCCACAGCCTCATCTGCATTGCAGGAGCCTTCCTGTCAAAGACCTCACCGTGGACAGTGCCTCTCCTGTGTACCAGGCTGTGATTAAGAACCAGAACAAGCCAGAAGACGAGGCTGATGAGTGGGCCCGTCGCTCCTCCAACCTGCAGTCTCGCTCCTTCCGCATCCTGGCCCAGATGACGGGGACGGAATTCAGTGAGTGAGGGCTGCTTGGGATGGGCACAGAGTAGGGAGGGGTGAGGGTCTGAGCTCAGCTGCTCAGTTTTGAGGCCCATGGAAGCTGAGGAGTCCAGCAGCTTTTTGGGGTTGTTAGTGGCTGGCAGAGCTCCTTTGGGCCCTCGGGCAGGCGATGTCCAATGACAGCAGCCATCTACTGCAATCCTGCCTGTACCAGTGGGCAGCAGGCTGGGGGTGCAACTCCCAGAAGAAATGACTTCCTGGGGCTGAGATGAGAGGACAGACCTCTGACCCATCCCAATACCAGTGGCCCTGGCCCAGCTCATGGCCTCTCCTGTCCACAACTGACAAGCTGGGGACAGGAACTCCTGGGACTCGGTTGCTCTGGCAGCTCTTCCCCATGCCCCTGCTGGTGGCCTGACCAGCGCCTTTCTATCCACAGTGCAAGATCCGGACGAAGAAGCTCTGCGGAGATCAAGGTAAGTGCCTGGACTCAGGCTCTGTGGCCTTGCCCTCTAGCCCCAAACTTCCTCAAACAGCCCCCAGGCCACAGGCCTAATGGAAGGAACCTCTCAAGTTGATGGAATTGGAAAGCCTGGCCTGAAAAGGGCCCCAGCAGATGCTGGCTTGAGGCAGCCATCCTGGGTCAGTGAGTCTCTATGCCCCTGCCCCAGGCTGCAGGAGTGAAGACTCTGGGCTCTCCTGGCTCCCTCCCCGGGCAGGGGGCAGGGCTGCTTTGGCCTTTGCTGGGCTGTTGAGAATGAGGGCATCTCTCCCTGTGCAGGCACCGGGCTGGCCACCTTGCCTGCCCACTCATCTCAGGGCCTATCCCCCTGTGAATCTAAAGGCTGGGCACTGGGAAGCAGGCACATGGGAGGCCATGCTGGGCATGGACACCTGACCCCTGGACTCACCTGTCCAGACCTCCATTGAGGTACCAGTCCTATAAATTGCTCAAAGCACAACAGCTGCTGAAAGGAAGGACAAGCCCTCGACATGAGGAGGGCTACCATCATAGCCCATCAGGTGCTCATAGGTCTGGGCATGCAGGAGGTATGCTGCACTGGAACCCACTGGAACCCACTTGGGCCTTCCATGGTGAGGCATGGGCCTCAGTGTAATTGTACATACACTTCTGATACCAAATGTCTGCATGCTCTTCCCAGCAGAGTGTGTCTTGGGCCAGTGCTTCCTAGGGCAGCCTCTGTGTGAGGGGCTGGAGTTCAGAGGTGCTCTCCCACCCTGGGCCAAGCTTTACGTACTTGCTAACCAGTGTGTAGTGGCCACAGGACATGCAGAGAGTAAGACTCGGGCCAGCTTGGTCTAGATGTAGATCTTATTTTTGAACCTGTGTTTTTGCCAGTCTGAGTTGCTGGGCATCCAGGCCTAAAGTGCGATCCTCCCAGGCCTGCATGGAGTGGCATGCAGTCCCAGCAATGGTTCTTAACACTTCAGTGCCTGCAATGCATCTAAACAGAGTCGGAGATGAGATGATGTTTGATTTATCTCAAAAGCTAAGATCTAGCTATTTTAAGTGAGACCGAACTCTAAGCTGCCCCTGCTCCCAAGCTGTGCTGCACCTACGCGCTATTCCCCCATTTGTCTGACGCTCCTCTTTGAAGCCACGTGTATACATGCTTCTGTGAACAATGTAGACATTCCCAAAGATTTGCCAGAGGGGTCTTGACATCACACACCCAGAGCAAAATGGCTTTAAAAACCCAGGTCCCTTCCACTAAGTAGTCAGGAAGGGGCCTTTCTCCTCTCTTCCACGAGATAAGGGCTTTGTTTTTCTGGACCCATCCACCCCCTTCTGGTTGCTTCATGTTCCTCTTCCCTTCAGTGTGCAGGGTGGTCTCACTAAGCATAGGTCTCATTACCCAGACGTCGTTAGAAGGCATGGTGTGGGTAGATTACTGCAAAGTTATTAAGTGAGGAAACAGGAGGACAGCATTAAAGGTGGTCTCCAGGCCTTCTCTTGGCCTTCCTCTTCCCTCCTTCCAGAAGCATCTCTTGAGGCTTGTTTTGCCTGATCTGGTAGATATGTGAAGGGAGGGGAGGAAAGTCCTTTCTGCAGGGCCTAACTCTATAGGAGCTTGGTTTGGCCCCTAACTCCACAGAAGCAAACGGCAGCAGGTCTTGAGTACTCCAGTGCAACCTTCATAGCCTCTCCCCAGCTACTATAGGGTTTCATCGTAGGAAAATCTGAAAAGGTGGCCCACGAGGAGGCTCTGGTCTCCTTTCTCCCTCAGGTCCAGGTAGCTGCATCCCCCGAGCCCCTCCTTCTGAGTTCTGAGGCCCTGCAGTGGAGTCTCTGGCCAGGGATGGAGAGGCTCCTTTTCCTGACTTTAATTTCTGGAGAGGTGTCCTCATAGCAGAGCCACCCATGTCATGAATCCCCAAGCAGCCAGTTCATGGACCTGGGGTGGGGGTGGGGTATGCAGGGGGTATAGGAGTTCACTTCTGTTTGTGATTAAAGCCTGAAGGAAGGACTGTGGCTACCAGCCACACCTGGGGCCATCCGAGCAGAAAGAAGCACCCTTATTCCCCACCCTGGTCAAGGCTGGTCAGGGCTCTTGCTCCTTGGGAGCCTGACCACACTTTTATCAATCCCCAATCCCAAGCTGGAAGTTGCATCCCACATCCTGCTGACCCTCTGGCTGCAATACTTAGATGCTGGCTCAGGGCCCTCCCTGAAATGGCACTGCCTCTTTCTCTTTCTCTTCCTAAATTAGCATCACTCCCAGTGAAGGTTTTAAGGGTTTCTCATGAAGCTGAGTTTCCCCAGGGAGGTTTCCTTACAAACTCTTCCAAGTCTCTTACTCCCGCACAGCCTGAGCTTGCCAAGCCTGTGCATGGGGATAGCCTCAATAGTAGTCTCATGCCCATGTGGAGGTGCATTCCCTTTCTTGTTGCTGTGCAGTGAGAAAGTTGTCAGGAACGTCAAGTGAGTAGTGTCAGGCATTCTATACCAGGCAGGGGACAGGTGACATCAAGGACAGGTATGAATCTGCATGTCAAGCAGACCTTACAAACTCTCCCCTTACTTCTGTCAGTGCCTTGCCCTCATGGCCCACCTCTGCAGAATCTCAGAGCTACTCACAGCCCTCCTGTCCTCTAGGGTCCTGGCTCCCAATGGTGTCCTTGGTGTCTGGTAGCATGTGACTTCCTTCTGAGGCTCCAGTGCCCATCTGCTGGCCAGCCCAAGGCAGAGTCTAATCTCCAGGAACCCTGTCTTTACAGGTAGGGGGGACTTGAACAGCCCAGGCATCTACCATGGACTAGGCTGCCCTCCCTAGAGACTCCCTGGCACCTTGGGAAATGGGGCTAGCTTGAATACCAGCCTCCTGTCTGTTTCCACAGGGGAGCTCCTCCAGTAGGTATAGGTGATGCTGTGGCTCCCAGATGCCATCTCAGGTAGCCAATTAGTGCCTCCATCCCACGAACAGAGCCCTTAATCTCAGACTGGTCACCACCACTTCCCTCCAGCACCCTGTTGGTTCAGAAGGTTGGACCCATGTTGCACAGCTGTGATACAGATAGGGATGAGGCCAAGCCTGGCTCTGTCCTTGGCTGTGATACAGATAGGGATGAGGCCAAGCCTGGCTCTGTCCAGAATCTGCAAGGCATCTGGTTCTCACTGCTTGGGTGTACCCATTCTGGAGGCCCCCAGTGTGTAACCCAGACGTGTACAACTGCCTACAAGTAACCCAGACATGCACAACTGCCTACAAGCATGCTCACCTGGCTAAGGAACTCTGCATGTCTCCTTCACCCCGAGTGTTGAGGAGCAATGTTAGTTTTAGTGAAGAGTTCCTGGAGGAGTTGAAGGTGAGGGCTGCATCATACCCCACTTCCCAAACAATGTGAAGACGTCCCCATGTCCCTTCTCTATCTGGCAGCAATGGAATGCTGAGGCTCACAGGCTCCTCCTCCCCACAGCCTTCCTGGGGGCATCCACACCCTCTTCCCTCCAGAATGCATCCTCTAGGGCTGCCCCCCTCTGGCTGCAATACTTAGATGCTGGCTCAGGGCCCTCCCTGAGATGGGACCTTGGTAAAAAGGCAGTGACAAGGATTACCTGTGTTTTGTAGATTTTTAGCTCCTGGTATTCAGCCCTGCTAGCAAGTTTTAAAACCACAACTAGAGAGCCCAAGACACCCCAGCGTCACCACCTGACCAGCCCTCATGGGGACCGAGGGTTTTCTTCCTTTCTCTGGCTCTCCTGTCTCTCCTTCCCTGTCTCTTGTGCCTTCCTCTCCTTGCTCCTTTCTTTAGCTAGCTAAGGATTTCTAAACAGCTACAAGCAGAGCAGCTTATGAGACTTGTCAGCTGTTCCAGAATGGTCCCCACCCCTGTCACTAAGCACTGATGACAACTCTCACCCAGCCACCACAGGCCTCACTAGGACTGAGGATTTACAGGCAAACTGGCATGTCTGATCTTGCACTGTGCCCTGGGCAGTCTCTGTGGGATGGTCAAGACTGTAGTGCCGTCAACAGGGTAGTGTGGACCCTGCCATGGGGTCTTTGCTCATACTGTCTCTACCCTTTCACTCCAGCTTCAGAAAGGCAGATATGTGGCAAGGTAAGACGGTACCTAGCACTTAGATTGTGGTCCTGTTGCTGAGTTTCTGTGTAGCTGTAGGACATTCATGTAATGTTTCTGGGCCTCAGTTTCCTTCTGGTCTGAGGAAAGGTCGGATTAGATCAGTGGTTTTCAAATATGTTAGCCATGGACCCCTTTTGTCAGTCTCTGACAGAGACACAATATGCAAGGAGTAGAGTGAGGGTCTGGCTGGCAACGCAGATGCAGGAGAGTGACCTCTGTGCGTGTGGGGATGCAGAAACCAGTCCCTGATGACTGTGACTATGCAAAAACATAAGACCAGCACTGCCACATCTTCTGATCTTCAAAGGCCTAAAGTTAATCTTCCTGATTTTCATATGCTGGCAATTCTTTTCTTAATTAAATGTCTTATTTTGAGATAATTCCACATTCACATGCAGTTGTAAGAAAAACAGAGAGATCCTATGTGCCTTTTACCCAGTTCCCGCAGTGGTAACATCCTGCAAAACTAAAACACAGCATCTCAACAAGGATGTGGATATTGACATGGTCAAGACATAGTACATTCCATCAGCCTCAGCATCCTCCCTGTTGCTGTTCCATGCCCCCCCCCTTAACCTCTGACAATCACTAATTTGTTATCCGTTCTCCATTTCTATAATTTCATCCTTTCAACAATGTTACATTAATGGAGCTATGCAGCATGTAACCATTTCAGATTGGCTTTTTTCGATAAGCATAATTCTCTTGGGGATTCATCCAAGTTTTTGAGTGTCTCAACAGTTCATCTGTTCCTTTTAATTGCTGAGTAGCATCCCATAGTATGGATATAGTAATTAATTTTCTTTTTTTTGAGACAAGCGTGTCTCACTCTGTTGCCCAGGCTAGAGTGCTATGGCATCGACCTAGCTCACAGCAATCTCAAACTCCTGGGTTCAAGCAGTCCTTCTACCTCAGCCTCCCGAGTAGCTGAGACTACAGGCCCCCACCACAGCGTCCAGATAATCTTTTCTATGTTTAGTAGAGACAGGGTCTTGCTCTTGCTCAGGCTGGTTTTAAACTCCTGAGCTCAAGGGATCCTCCCACCCTGGCCTTCCAGAGTGCCAGGATTACAGGCATGAGCCACTGCACCCAGCCAGCAATTAATTTTTAAATTGAGTTTTAAACACTGTACAGGTTAAACACATTGTGTGTGTGGCTGGTTGTGGCCCCTTGGCCGCCAGGTGACACCTCTGGTATGGAGGATCTTGGCAGCCCTTTCAGCCAGAGCACCTAAGATTCCTGCGTTGGCGGCACTGGCCAGGTGCAGTCTCCTCTGTTTCACGTGTCTGCTGCTGCTTGTCTGTTATGTACTTGCCCTCAGCCCCCAGAGGTCCCACTAGCAGGAAGCAGCAGAAAATCCTGGCCCTCTGTATCTCTGACAATGGCCCTGTGAGCATGCAAGTGCATGCATGTGCCTGGGCTGTGCTCAGGCCTGGGTGGGCTGGGGCAGGCAATGGTGTGAGAAGACTTCTCTCTGGGGACAGTGAAGGCTTGGCGAGCCCAGGGCAGCACAGGGAGGTGGCAGGTCTGCCCACTAAACCTTGTCACAGGACATAGGCGTTCCTCCTTCTCAATGCCCAGCTAGGGGACAGAGATCATTCTACGTACACCTGCCTATTTGGTTCAGTCCTGAGAGCCCACAGCCAAAGCAGCTCTGCCCAGCCACATGGGCCAGGGAGCCCCCTTTTTGCCCAGCCTGCCCCCATCCCCATTAGCCAGGCCCCTTTTCCATAGCCCCTACTCCCTCAAGCAATGGGCTTTAGTCCCTTCATCCTGGTCCCTGGGACTCTGGCCTGACCACCTAGAAAGTACCCCCTGGATAGCAAAGTTTCTCCAAGCCAACTTCCTCCCTCCCATGCCCCCCACCCCAGCTGCTTTCAGACAGGGGAATGGTGAACACATCCCCTAACCCCTTTCATTCTTCCTCTTTTCTCTCTGTCTTTCTGTCTCTCTCTGTCTCTGTCTCTTTCTCTCTCTGTGCCACAGGGAAAGGTTTGAAACGGAACGTAACAGCCCACGTTTTGCCAAATTGCGCAACTGGCACCATGGCCTTTCAGCCCAAATCCTTAATGTTAAAAGCTAAAAGGCTGCCTGGAATCTCCCCACCCCAACAGGCTGGACTCCCTCCCTCCTTCCCCCCACACAGATCTGGCATGTGACCCCCACGGCGATGCTTGACGATGTATAGCTGTGTTGGGGGTACCTTTGATAGCCAACTGCAGCACCCCTGCCCTCTGCCACCACAGATCTGATACCAGGGCCCAGTGACACTGAGCTCTGTACCACCACCACCACCCCCAGTGCAACCATCATTGCCTCCAAATAGCCAGAGCTCCTACTCCCTGCACAGGGCCTTAGCTACAGACCAGAGAGGGCATGATGGGGTTTGCTGGTAAAACACCCCAGAACCAAGGGAAATGGAATATGTTGCTGCCTAATTTCCCACCACCCTCAGCTTCTGGCCTTGTGCCATCCTGGAATGAGTTGCCCATAGATCAAGGCCCTGGGAAAAGGCCAATCCCTGGCCCCCGGATCCCAAGGCAGCCTGGAACAGGGCTCTCTGCAGAGGAAGTGGAAGCCCTAGGGTAGACGAGGCAGAGACTCCTCCTAGCTGTGGTGAGATGGGGGCATGTGCCTTCCTCTCTGTACCATGTGTGCTGGCTCCATAGTTCTCTCTCTTGTACATATATGCATGCTTGTTCTGAAATAAAGAGGATTTGAAGTGAACCAAACCAAGCCCTAGTCATGCTGTGCCTGCGTGTGTCCCACCCAGGAGGGGCTGTGAAGGTAGCGTCTGGGACCAAGAGAGGACAGGCACCACCAGTGGGGGCAGCAGCGCCCACCAGGCCCCAGACCCAGTGCAGTTCTGCTGCTTTCCTACCCTGCAGGGAGGGATGGCAGGTGCGAACCCACGTGGCCTGCAGGCAGCCTTAGTCTCCTACAAGCAGTGAGTATAGGGGATACCCGGATGTCCCCTCTCCTCCTATACCCAACCAACTGCCACCACCAAGCCGAGCCATCATCCTTCAGAAAACACGCTGCAGGCCCCTTTCCCAGGAAGGTCCTATGTATGCTCAGTCCTGGTCCAGGAGGTGAGAGAAGGGTTTTGTTGGGCACACCTGGGCTAAAGAGTAGTTCACAGGGTAACTAGTAGGCTGGGGCCAGGGCTCAGGGGAGAGAAGATGGAAGGCAGACCTGGCAGAGTCTTTCTCAAGCAACAGAAGGCCTTCCACTGGGTTTTGTTCCTCGGCCCACCTGAGCTTGTCCTAGAAAGGATTAGTCAGGTTAGCAGTGGCCAAAAAGATTCCAGCCAGGCTTGCTGAGCTGTGAGACACTAATGAAAGCTACATCCACCTATCTACCTATCAACCTGTCCCTGATTACATGGAATCGCAGCGAGAGTATTTGCACTTAGCAAATAAAGGGCAGATATTGAGGGCCAATCCCCTGGATTGCCTTGCTTCCTCTGTGGCTGGACTGGGCCAGTGCCCTGCTCCCATTCCTGCTGGCTGGGTACAGCTTTCTCTCCACCTCCAGGAGCCTTAGCTCTCCTACCACCTGAGAACCCACAAAGGGAAATAAGGGTGCACCTGCCTTTGTTTGGCATCCTAGAGCATACCCATATTCAGCTGACCTTTTACTGAGGACTTGCAAGGCCCAAGGATGGGTGTGGGGCAAGGGGATGCAGACAGAGACAGTTCCTAGGCAGTGGGTACCCTGAGGATGGCAAAGGACCTGATCCAAGCACTAAGAGTTGGTGGGGTCTCAGACCCCTGTCCCCAATGCCTGGCCCCATTGAAGCTGCTTGGAGTCATCCGTTTGGAGCCCTAGAAGGCTCTGGTTTGCTTTCTAGCCTACATGGTGCCCTCCCAGTTACCCTAGGCCCCTGTATGTAGTGCCTTGGGTGCCCTCAAGCAGGGGGCCCATGAAAAGTCCTCAGTGTAAGCAGAAGAGATGTCCTCACTCATCATCCCATGTCTGTGGGCATTTGTTAAAACACCTACCCTAGTCTGTGAGTACTAAAGGTACCATAAAGGGCTAACGTGGCTGTGACCACAATGCAAGGTCAATCTCACAGGGTACAGAGACAGGGAGTATCCTTCCAATGGGAGGATTGGAGGCTTCCAGGAAGAAAGATCAGTGTGTTTGATCATTAGGCATGGTAAGAGTTGGGGTGTGTGCAGGTAGGGAAGGCTGGACAGACACTCAGCGCAGAAGGTACAGAGGTGCTGATGAGAAGAAGTACCCCGGGTTAATCATTTTGGTTGGAATGGAGTGAATGCAGATGATGCCATGACGGTAGTGGACCAGATCTAGAACTGTAGGCCATGGGATTTTGAATTTATTCTGAAGTCAAAGTAGAACAAGCAAAGGTTGAAAGGCATCGTCCACACTGCAGTTGATGAGGTGTCCTTCACATGAACCACAATATCAAGATGGCCTTGGAACTGTGGTACAGTTCCGGGGCAAAACAGCATGGCCAGAGCTCTCCTGAGTAATGGTCACCAGCCAGTAGGGGGAATATAGACTAGGTGGATGGCAGTGTGAATAATTTCAAGACTAACCACCTGACTGGCATTCTGACATCCAATCAATGGAGATCTTCATTTTCCACCATTATAACACGAAAAGCATCATCACCCCACTAACGACAGCAACTCCCTTCAGCACCATCAATGCCAATCACAACACCCCCATCATCACAAACAGTTCCAACCTGAGCTCAGTAACCACAAGCCCAAGACCCAGTACCACCACCAATACCATCAGCATCCTTTCCAGATAAACCACTATCATCAACCAAACCCCACCATTCCCATGACCAAGGGCCACCACAACAGAGCAGGGCACAGGGTCTACACATTCCATCTTGCAGCTAATCAGGTTGAGGGAAGAGATGAGATGAAAAGGGAACTATAATCAGGCTGTGTTTCTCCTTCTGGCCACACCCTGTGAGCATCTGAGTCTAGTTTGGTTTGGTTTGGTTTATGCTTAGATGTTTAAACTGCGTAAGACCAAGGTAGGAAGTAACTGTAGAATCCAAGACCAGGGTAAGATGGTCTCACGGGCACTGAAGCCAGGGCCAAGAAAGTTTTCTCCAGTGCTTGTTCTCTGGTGCTCCTTTTTTGTGGGCTTAAGGGGGGCCCATGGAACTTCAGGCAGGAACGGACCTGGAACAAGAACCCAAGATCCTTCAGGATTTCCTTTGAAGCCTCCTCTACCTACTGCCCTAGACCCTTGCTGCTTGGTGTCTGGAGACGGTGGCCCTAAAGAGGATGTCACTCAGCAAGAACCCCAAGCAACAGGCTCACATGCATGCCTGTGTATACCTGGTGTGATCTTTTTCCTAGCCCTGTGGTCAGTAGGGAATTTCCCTAAGGCACACATCCAGTTCCAACTTTATTCCATGGAGTCCAGGGTTCATTTGGAGCTATGGCTGGGAGAGCAGCAGGTAAGCTGGTCTGACGGTGAATTGGAGCAAAGGAGACAGACAAAGCCAACTTCTTGTTCACCCTGCAGAATACTGTCCCCAGCCTGGCCATTTCCTTCTCTTGTCCTTTCTTCCCAGTGGCCCATTGGTAGTGTGGGATAGGCCAGGGAGAGGCAGATGAAGACAGCCAATGCCAGCTTGGGCCTTCCAAAGCTATACCTGTCGACTCTGAAAGGAGGGTCTGAGCAACTGGTTCAGTAGTGTTGCTAAAGTGCTGGAGGCTTCTTCTTTGACATGGCCGCATTCAAAGAGGATGAGAAAGTGAAGGGCCTCGTGGAACTGCCAGGGCAAGGGCCAGGCAATGCTGCAGGCTCGTGAGCTGAGCTGCCCAAGGCCTGTTCTCAGACCACTAAGGCCATGGAAGGCAGGGACAGGACACAGCCACTGCCCTTCCCTATCCTGGATGCTCCCCACACAGTTGAGGAGAAGAATGGCGTTCCCTCCCACAGGATAGTCAACCCTCAACCTTGCCAATCCTCTAGCTCTCTTCTTCCCTGATCCTCTCATGCTATTTAATGCCTTTCTCCACCATACACCTCACTGGATGGAGGGTAGAATTCGGCAATGCTTTGGTAAATAGCATTCCTATTGAGGAAAGACCTCTGTAGCACCTGCTGCTCCAAGCATGGTCCCTGGACCAGGAGCATCAGAACCACCCAGGAGCTTGTTGGACAATGTAGATTCTCAGCCCTGCCACCAACCTATTCGACTCGAAGCTGCTTTGTGAAACAAGACCCCCAGGCAGTAAATGTGCACATCGAAGTTTGAGAAGTGTTGTAGTGATTAGGGTTCAAGCCCTCCTTTACCAGTAGGCAGCTGTGTGATGTTTTAACAGAGATGCACTCTCTCTGGACCTCAGATTCCTCATCTGTAAAATGAGGTTCGTGATCCTAAACACCAGAGAGGTTGCAAAGATAAACCGGAGTGAGGGGGTAATGCTTGTACTATGGTAAGCACTCAGTAGAGAGAAGTGTTGTTAGTTTAATTATTTCCAATAAGAATAGTGCCTGTTATTGAAGAAAGATTCTACTCGGCTGATCATAAAAAGAAGTTTCTTTCTTCCTCCATGAGGTTCTAGTTAAGGCTTCAAATTGAAAGGATCCTAGATCAGATTCTGCTGTTCCTATTAAGTTGTAGGACCTTGGACAATTGAAATCCCTCTGTTTCCATTTCCTCATCTATTAATACCCACATAGAGGGCTGTCGTGGTTAAAGACAATGCCTGGCACACAGTATTAAGTCAATCAACGAATTGCACAGCGTTGGACAGGGAATTATTCCCACTTTACAGGCCGTGCGTTTATCCCCTTGCTATTGTTACAAATACAAATATAAATCAAAGAGCAAAGAATGTGCCTTTCTTTGCTTCCCTGTAATTTAATTTTTATTCTCTGCCTCATTTCACATGTAGCCGAAATCTAATCCCATTGACCCAGGCTCTGATTGCTCTTATCTTCCTGGTCCTGGGAAGAGACACTTACAGAAAGCCAAGACATTTGGGTGGGGATATGTGGGGACCTGGTCCTTGGTCATAGTCTACCTGCATAGGCATCTGCTGGGATCTCCCCATCCCATCTGGTCATGCTGATTCACGCTAGCAGAGTAGTACCTGTCTTGTTCTCAGTTACAAAGTATTTTAAATGTGCTCAGACCCGTAGTCCATGCCACTCTTTAGTGTGTATGAAACCCCTGTGGTGCTCAGGTCACACAGAGGCATGGGGGTCTTCCAAATGTCTTACTTCTGCCTGGCCCCTCGCCTTGGGCATAGGGAACCCCAGAGTGCTGCTGCCGCCCAGGGTTTATCCCGAAAAGGGGCACAGGAGTCTCTATTCTTGATTTCCGTACCACACTGCCTCCTTCCTGTCCAGGTGACCTTGATGGGCCTGGCATGGTAGCTTTCATCCACTTGCCTTGTCAGTGCCCTGCTTTCCCTGGAGACTAAAGCCCAGGTTCTCACACTTCAGAGCCTAGGGAGTGCATGCCCCTGATTGATGAAGGACAAAAGGAAAACAGAATGGAAGAGGAACCTGGGCTGATAATTCAATCTACTTTTCTACCACATTGTGTTTTGCTGAGAAACAAAAATTAGGAAGCACAGAAAAATGGGGGGCAGGGGATCCTGGGAAAATCCTCCAGGATTGAGAATGTTTTTTTCTGTTTGTTTGCTTGGTTTATTTTTGAGACAGAATCTTACATTGTTGCCCCAAGCTAGAATTCTGATGGCATCAGCCTAGCTCACAGCAACCTCAAACTTGGTTAATTTTTCTGTTGTTTTTTTGTTTGTTTGTTTGTTTTTGAGACAGAGTCTCACTTTGTTACCCATGTAGAAACCCATGGCATCACAGCTCACACCAACATCCAGCTCTTGGGCTTAGGTGATTCTCTTGCCTCAGCCTCCTGAGTAGCTGGGACTACAGGCGCCCGCCACAACGCCCGGCTCTTTTTTTTTTTGTTGCAGTTTGGCCAGGGCCGGGTTTGAAGCCACCACTCTCAGTATATGGGGCCAGCGCCCTACCCACTGAACCACAGGCGCCACCCTCATTTTTCTATTTTTCAGTAGAGATGGGGATTCACTATTGCTCAAGCTGGTCTAAAACCCTTGATCTCAAGCCAGCTGGCTGTCTCAGCCTCCCAGAGTGCTAGAATTACAGGTGTGACCCACTGCACCCAGCTGATTGAGAATGTTTTTGACGTTATCAGGACCCTACCTGTGGTCTAAGCTTTCCTTCCAGGATCCTGGTGGCAACATCTGGGTGGCTTCTGCCCAGCCTGCCTCTGCCACGGCCTCCACCCCCACTCAGAGGGCCCTCACAGGGTCCTGAGACCCCCTGACCTGTTGTTTCTTTCGGTCCGCTTCATCAGCACCCCTATTGAGCATGCTCCAGTGTGCACCAGCCAGGCTGCCACCCCGCTGCCGCCTGCTTCTGCCCAGCCGCCTGCTGCTGCCTCTCCCAGCACAGCCTCGCCACCCCATGCTGCCACCGCCTCTGCTGCAACCCCTGCCTCAAGCCCTGTGGACAGTCCAAGGTAACTGCCCCCAGGTGTTGGCCCTAACATTAGGGAAGGGAGGCAGGAAAGGCACAGGTTTGCGTCTGTCTGTCTGTGTCTGTGTCTGTGTCCGAGGTAGTTAGGACCCTGGGACCAGCACTGCTTGGTGCACACTGTAAAGAGGAAGCCGGGGTGTATTTCAGTGCAGTGCACAACCTTTGTCTGGACGCTACTCTAGTGAGAAAGGGAAAATTCTCTCTCTTATACACACACACTTAGAAAAGGAAGGAAGTCTTTGTTCCTGGAACTAGGATCAGGGAGAATGAAAGTCATGCATGTGGGCTGGGGAAATTAAGGACGGGTCCATGGAGGAGGGAGCCTTGAGCTGGGCACAAAGGCAGGTCAGATTTGGTCAGAAAGAAGTTAGCTGCTAACTTGCCCACATCCCTACCCTCTCTTTTCTTTCTTTCTTTCTTTCTTTCTTTTTTTTTTTTTTTGAGACAGTCTCACTGTTGCCCTCTGTAGAGCGCTGTGGCTTCACAGCTCACAGCAACCTCAAACTCTCGGGCTTAAGCAATTCTCTTGCCTCAGTCTCCCAAGTAGCTGGGACTACAGGTACCTGACACAACACCCAGCTATTTTGTTGTTGTTGTTGCAGTTGTCATTGTTGTTTAAGCTGGCCCAGGCCAGTTCAAACCTGCCAGCCTCGGTGCACCTGCCTCGGTATATGTGGCCAGCGCCCTACCCACAGAGCTACAGCAGCCTCCCCCTTTCTTTTCTTGATGGAGAAGCATACTAACTCCAGAGGTACCTGGCATGGTGGGGTTTAAATCTCTGCTCCACAATTTACTGTCTGTAACCTCTCTAAACTTCAGTTTCTTCATCTGTTAAGATATTTAACAAATGTCTATTTTATAGTGTCATGACAGAAAAAAGTGTGCATAAAACATCTAGCACATACAAAAGACACAAGTATTGGCTCGGCACCTGTAGCACAGTGGTTATAGCGCCAGCCACATACACCAAGGCTGGTGGGTTCGAATCCAGCCTGGGCCAGCTAAATCACAATGACAACTGCAATTAAAAAAAAAAAAAAAAAAAAAATCCGGGCATTGTGGTGGGCGCCTGTACTCACAGCTACTTGGGAGGCTGAGGCAAGAGAATTGCTTACACCCAAGACTTTGAGGTTACTGTAAGCTATGATGCCACAGCACTCTACCGAGAAAGACATAGTGAGCCCCTGTGTTAAAAAAAAAAGAAGACACAAGTATTGGGAGTTCCTACATCCCAGCATACCCAGAAAGGCAGAGACCAAAGACCAGGGGAAGAGCAAGGGACATAGAGGAAAGGCTGGACAAGTCAGTCTACAGTCTCCAGGTAGTGCAACAGGCTGGACAGGCCCAGCTCTCTGGAGCTGTCCAGTTGGCGTTTGGGGTCCCAGGTGGCTTTCCCAGCCTTTCACACTGCTCCCTAAGGTTTTACTGGACAGGACATGCCTCTCCAAGTCAGGGTACAGCCTGAGGAGGAACTGATATGGTCAAAGTAGCCTGCACACCTATGTGTGGTCCCCATCCCACCCTTCACATGGCCCATGTGGCACTAAGCCCAGCCTTTTCCCAGCCCAACCTCAAGGGTGAACCTGGGACTGGGGGGATTTACCAAGAATCCCTCTCCATGCCAGAATCTGTGCACATAAGGGCTTTGTTACCTGCACCAAAAAGAAACTCTGAGCAGGGCAAGAAAAGTCCCGGTTGTTGCATGAGAAGGAGCCTCCCAGTCTAAATGGGGGAGCTCTAAGTGCTAGAGCCCTGGGGGTGGTCCAGCCTTATCCCTGAGGCCTCAACCCTGCAGAGCTCCTGGAGCCACTGGGATGCCCTCAACAGGGTGTGCCCTTCCTTCCTTGCCTTGCCAGAGAGCTAGGGCCAGAGTGGCACTTGGAGAGGGGCCCAAAGGGCTGCCCTGCAAGGAAAGGGGCTGGAACAGAGGGCTTGGGGTTACATTCTGAGCCCAGTTACCTCCCCACCTTACACATGGGCAAGGGGAGCTGGGCTAGAGGGAGTCCATGAGAGTGTACCCTCCCCTGCCAAGCCTTTCACTGTAGCATGGCCTTGGAATTCTCATGGCGTATCCTAAGCCTCTGTTTCCTCTCCTGACATTATTCCCCGGGATAGCTCCTGGGATGCTGGCAAAGCATCTGCCACCGGTGGAAGAGTCCCACTGACTCTTGACCGTCTCCCACCACAGTGGATTCCAGGCACCTCTTGGACGCTCTCCTCCTCTTCCATGGAGGACCCCACTCCACTGCCCTTAGCACAGGGATCTACTCAGAGAAGGGAAGGTGGGTCCAGGGAGGGGAGACAGTGTCCTTAGCCAGAAACTCACCAGCTTCACAAGGCAAGTCTGCACAGTTCCCAGGCTGGCTCCTCAAGGCACATTTTATCTCTGCCTTGTCTGGGCAGCTGTTCAGAACCCTCTAGATCCACTCAGGACCTTGCCAACAAGTTCTATCCCAGGGTTATCTCCCTCTCAAAGGAAGAGTAGGCTGAGCCTTCTCCCTCTCTGAGCACTCTGTCACCCTACTTCACTCAGCAGAGATGAGCAGGCCCCAGGCCCAGGGAGGACAGGTAGAAGGAAGGCAGGAGGTCAAGGGGTGGGTGCGGGTGGCAAGCAGTGTATTTCCAGGAGTCAGTAACTCACTTTCCCTGTGTGTGGTCATGTGGTCCCCTTTTGGGTCTGGAAGATGCAGGGCCACACAGGGATAGACCAGAGGTGTGTTCTGTAAGGTGTCCCTTAGTTTTCAATGAAGAAAGGAGTTTCACAAACAAATGTAATTGGGAAATAGAGGATCAGGTTAAACAGGGTGCTGAACTGCAGGAATTCTTGAAGCCTTCAGCATCTCCTGAGGGCAATGAACTAAGACAATTTTCCATCTCTTTGGTCCCATGGTCCTTGGGTCACAGAGGGGCAAAGGCAACTCTAGGCTCCTTGACAGCTAACCCAGTCAGAAGAGGGGGCAATAGGAATCCTGTGCAGAAGAGGGGGAGTATGGATGTGTTGGGGGAGCTCTCAGGGGTCTTCTAGCTTCTCACGAGCCCTCCCTGGAGCATTCTTGGCTAGAAACCCATTCTTTGCTGCTCTATCTAGCAACAATAGAAAAGGGTAGGTGGAGGAAGCCAGGTGGCCTGAGGCTGTGAGGTGCACCACAGTTGGTGCCCAGCAAGGTGGAGGGGTTGGGGTAGCTCTGACCATTTCATCTCCCTGCTCTCTCCTGCCTCGCTGCCATCCACAGCCCCACCCAGCAGTGAAGGTTTGCCTTGCATCCTGTCTGGCTGCTGGCTTTCCTCTCTCTATGAAAAAGCAGTGGCACCAGACACCCAAGGAACAACTTCCTCCCCTCAAAGACTCCTGGTTTTGCCTTCACAGCCTCTGGAAGCTCCCCAGGAACATCTCTGTCAGGTGTCACAGAGGCTCCTAAAGATCAGGGAGCCAGCCTGCGGTGACTGTAGGCCCCAGGATCCAGTTGGGGCTGTCTTTCTTGCTGTAACTCTTCCCCCATTGGTTCCAGGCCCCAGACCTCTTCCTACAGCCCCGCAGCAGCCACTTCTCCAGCACCTGCAACCCATACCAGCTACAGTGAGGGGTCAGCGGCCCCTGCACCCAAGCCCCGGGTTGTCACCACTGCCAGCATCCGGCCTTCTGTCTACCAGCCAGGTGAGAGGCAGAGAGGGAGGGGAGGCTGTTCAGGCTGTACATGAGCTCTAGGAATTGGAAAAGCAAAGGGTCAGCTCCAAAGCCGCAGAAGGATGATGGCCAGTAAGACCATGCTAATAAGGCTCAGCCCTCTCCTGCTACCCTTGGGCCAGAATCCTCTGGAGCCTGTGTCTGGCCTTGGGAGATATCTGGGCAGTATAAGGCAAGGATGGAGCCTCCCAGATCTTAGGAAGAGGATGCTGCTAGCTGGAGATTTCTAGCTTAAGCTGAAGGAAGAAGGGGCTTAGAGGGCGGAGTTGTTCCTCCATGAGTGTGGGTCTGACACAAGATGAAGTTACAGACAGCTATAACAGAAATGTTGTGGGCTTTGAACAGACCTGCTGCATCACAGTGTGACCCAGGACAAGCTGCTCAACCTGTCTGGTCTTTTATTTCCTCAGCTGAGATCAGATAAATGGACCTATGGGGAACAAGTGATTGAGGCAGTGTGAGCCGCGGGGTGAAAGACAGAGGCAAGCACTCATTGGTGGTCTTTTGTTTCTCTCTGGGTCTCTGGGCTCCAAGGCCCAACTCTCATCAGTGCCCAGCCTCCTCTCATAGGGGTGAGCTCAGCCCCATGGCCCCTTCTTTCCTAGGCAAAGTTGAGCCTGCTTCCAGAGCCTGGGGGTTATTCTCAGCTGACATGCAGCCCACCTTCCCCTGCCAGCCATTGCTCAAAGAAACTAAGGGCTCTGAGCAGGTGATTTCCCAGAGTGGTAGAAGGTACTATGTGTCCTGGTGTATAGAATGTGCACCCACAGCAGGTGGCATCTAGGGCCTGAGTCTGGACACCATCCCCTCCTTCCCACTGGATTATAACTCAACTCCAGGAGGGCAGGTCTGTGGTGAATCTCTCCACTGTATGTACCGGACTCAGGCTTGACAGACAAGATGGTCAGCAAAATCTTAAGGAATAAAGGAATATATGAATGGATGAATACTGGGGAGAAATGGACAGTCAGGTGGGGGATACGGGTGGGAGAGGCTGTGAGCAGTATGTTCTGTCCTCTGGCAGCTAGACACACAGGAGCTATAGGTCACATGGATTCCCAGAGGAGTCTTCTGGTGCCTGTTATGCAAATGGATAAGATAGGGTTTCAGGTGGGCAAATACTTTTCTTTTTTTTCTTTTTAGAGACAGAGTCTCACTTTGTCACCCTCGGTAGAGTGCTGTGTCATCATAGCTCACAGCAACCTCCAGCTCTTAGGCTTAGGCAATTCTCTTGCCTCAGCCTCCCAAGTAGCTGGGACTACAGGCGCCCGCCACAATGCCCGGCTATTTTTTTTGTTGTAGTTTGGCAGGGGCTGGGTTTGAGCCCACCACCCTGGGTATATGGGGCCAGCGCCCGGCTCACTGAGCCACAGGCGCCACCCAGCAAATACTTTTCATTTAAAGCATTATACTTTCAACATATTTATCTTCATGGCCATCTTGAATTTACAGAAAACAATTATGATTTTCTATCTACAGTGCTAATGCAAACATTTCTTTCTCCTCAAAATTATTATACAGTCTTTTTATTACAAGAGCAGTTTTAGGTCCACTGAAGTTGCAGAGATTGCCTATATACCCGTCGCCCCACACAGGCACAGCCTCCCAGTTACCCACATCCTCCACCAGACTGGGCTGTTTGAGACTGATGAAGTGAGGAAATTAACAGCTTGTTTGGGAAAGAATGGGGTAGATAATTCTAAGGCAGAGGGAGGAGGACAGAAGACACTTTGTTGTGTGAGCGCAGCCATGGAAGTTCAGAACAATGCATACAAAGTCTAGGGTGTGCAGCATGTCCTGTTAAGACACAAGGAGAGACCGCGGGTGAGTTTTTCTCTGGGGCTGCAACCCGGGGAGATAAGACAGGACAGCCCTGTTTTACAAAGCTCCCTCTGACAGCAGTGTTGGGTGTGGGCTGCAGAGCGGCTTTAGCATCAGACACACACAGGGGCCATAGAAGGCAAAGGGGGAGCTGACCAAATTTTCTCATCTAAGAAAACGAGGATGTTGCTATGCACACCTCGTGTTTTGTGGATGAAATGAAGCACCTAGCCCAGTGTCTGGCACACAAGAGATGCCCTTCTCTGTCCCCACAGGGGCAGGGACAGAAAGTTCTTAAGTTAAAAGTACATAGGATGAGGTGACTTCAATGGTGACAAATCTCGAATGGAACAAGCGGAATGAAGCGATGGCCCCTCCGGCACGGGGACGCACGCGGGAGCTGGAGAGGAGTTTGGGTGCTAAGCAGAGAGTCTTGGGAGGATATTTCCGTCCTGTCCCGGGCCCTTCGGGCACCTTCCGGGGCGGCTCCCGCTGCGGTGCCCCCGCCCCGGCCGCCGGCTGTCCCCAGCAGGCCCGCCAGGGGGCGGCACGGATTCGGGGCCGCGACCTGCCGGCAGGCTGGGCGGCCCCGGGCCCCGCCTTCTGCGGCTGGGGCTGAGGCGGGCGAGACGTGCTGCAGCCCCGGGCCTCTGCGCGGTTCCCAGGCCGCGCAGACGTTAACTCATTCCTGCCTGGGGGGAAGGAGGCGGCGGGGCGGGCGTGCGCTGGAGCCGGCCTGCCTCCACCTCTCTCTTCTGGGGTGGCCTGGCTGCCGAGTGGGATCCGGGGGCGGCTGGCAGGTGGCCCAGGGCGAAGCTGGCAGTGTCGGCCGGAATCCCCTGCCCCCCGCACCCCGGCCCGAGCGTCCGAGAGGGCGCTGTGTCCGCGTGAGGCCCTGAGCTCCCCGGCTGCAGCTCCCCGCGGGGCCTCCTCTGGGTCGAGGGCGGCGTTCGCAGCCCGGATCATTTCGCTGGCGCCAGGCCTAGGCGGCCGCTTCCCCAGAACACCTGAAGCTGGTGGCAGGGGTGGGGGTGCCGGCGGGGCCGGGGACAGCCACGTCTGCCCGTGGTCCGGGCGGCGGGCGCGGAGGGCCAGGCCCGGCCTGGAGTGAGTCAGAAATCACCTTGTTTAATTACACATTCCCGAGGCCGCAGAGTGCGATAGGGGCCTTTTGAACTCGCCAATTAGAGATGAAATATCACCTTCTAATTTGGACGGGCTTAATTCCGTCACGCAGAAATAGCAACAGCCCCGAGGCTCCGAGATGGGATATCAGGTCTCTCTCCCGGCAAGTCGGACTGCCGCAGCCAGCCCGGCTGAAGGACGCAGAGCTGCCGCCTGACTCCCCTCGCCCAGCCGCTCCGGCTAGGAGTCGGGAGACTAGAAGCGGCAGGGGAATTGCCGGGAGGGTCTCTTCTCTGGATGGGTGTAGCCCAGGCAAGGAAGCTGTCAAGCCGGGGTGCAGATTCCGGCCTGCCACTGTGAGACCTTCGTGTCCTGGGAGTTTAGGGAAGGGGGGTGGAGGGAGTCTGGGAGGCTTTCCGAACAGAGGGAAGCTTCCACTGCTAGGCAGAGAGAATAGGGTTGGTATTACTAGAGGGAGGCAGGGAAGGTGGGCAGGGAGGAGTTCTATTTATTTGGAAGAGCCATGCTAAAGCCTCTTTCGCCACCTGGGGAGTGTCTAAGCAGGGGTCTGAGGTTGAGTGGGGCTGCTTGAGCTCCATGTCCAGCAAGGCTGGATGACTTTGAGGTAGTTTCTATCCAACCTCAATTCCTCATCCGTAAAGTGGACTTAGAAATACTATCTGCCTCACTCCTTGGAAGGGCCTGATGTAGAAGCAGTCATTTTGATGAGGGCAACAACATTCAATAAAAAAAAAAATTTGTTTTTAGTAGTCACATTTTAAAAAGTGAAAGGAAACAAGTGAAATTCATTTTAATAATTTTATTGACCCAGTATATTCAAAGTACTTCAAAATATAATCAATATAAAATAATCATTAATGAGTTTTCAAGGTTGGATACGGTGGCTCATGGCTGTAAGTAATCCTAGCACTCTGGGAGGCAGAGGAAGATGGATTGCTTGATTTCACAAGTTCCAGACTAGCCTGAGCAGAAGAGAGACACCCCCCATCCATCCCAGATTCCATCTTTACTTAAAAAGAAACAAAAAAACAAAAAAAGACTAGGCGTTGTGGCAGCTGCCTGTAGTCCCAACTACTTGGGAGGTTGAGGCAAGAGGGTGGCTTGAGCCCAAGAGTTTGTGGTTGCTGTGAGTTATGACATCACAGCACTCTGCCAAGGGTGACAGAGTGAGACTGTGTTTCCAAAAAAAAAAAAAAAAAGTCTTCAAAATGAAGCACGTGCTTTATACTTACTACTTCTCCACTCCGACTAACCACATGGGACTATGTATTGGACAGGACAGCACAGAATTAGGACTTTTGTTCTTAATGTTTTTTAGCAGAGAACTATGCTTTATTAAAAAAAAAAAAAGAAAGAAAGAAAGCAACTATTGTAACAACTGCATTATACATAACAGAGAGGGATAAAGCTGCTCTGAAGTTTTACTAGATCACCTCTTCCAACCCCCCTCGTGGCCTTCCCAGAATCATTCCTCAAATTACCTCTGCCCCCAGAATTTTTGAGACCCTCTGCTCCAGGAACCAGGGAGCTATGCAAGGTCATTAGAGAGAGGGATAACACTTTACAAATTTACAAAATACATGCACTGTGTCACTCCCGGCCTGTTATAGCTATAAGGTAGACAGGTGTCATGCATTCCACCACAGGAAAGCAGACTCAGCTCAGGCTATCTGACTTTGAGCCGTTCCATCTCCTTCCCTGAGCTCCCTCCATCTCACAGTCTACCTGGACTGGGCTTCCCAGATGACCACCAGGCCATGAGATAAGCTGACAGGACATGTGACCCTGAGACCCATCCTTACTCATATTTACTGACCCAAGTACTATTTCTTACCTTCACTTAATCCTCATAATAACCTTATGAGGTACTAAGAAATATTCCTGCCCTTTTTCTTTTTATTTATTTATTTTTTAGAGACAGAGTCTCACTTTATCGCCCTCAGTAGAGTACTGTGGGTCACAGCTTACAGCAACCTCCAGCTCTTGGGCTTAGGCAATTTTCTTTCCTCAGCCTCCCGAGTAGCTGGGACCACAGGTTCCTGCCACAACGCCTGGCTATTTTTTGTTGCAGTTTGGCTGGGGCCGGGTATATGGGGCCACTGCCCTACTCACTGAGCCACAGGCACCTCCCCAGTGCCCTTTTTAGGTGAGGGAACTAAGGCCCAGGAATGTTAGGGAACTTGCCCAAGGTCACACAGCCAGGCTTGGACCTGGAGCCAGGGCTCTTGATGGGTGAGCTATGGGCTAGAGCATGGGTCTGCCCCATGTTGAAAATAACTCCTCAATGATATGTTCACTGAGATTTTCTGGAAATTGGACTGATACTCTTTACAGAGGCAGCTTGGGGTGATAGAGTGGTTTTTAGAGACTCACTCTGCCACTTACTGGCTCTGTCTGAACCTCAGTGGCCTCAAGTGCAAAGGGGGATAATATAGGACTGACTCAGATGATCTGTTACATCCCTAGTCTACCCCCCTATAAGTGGGAGGAAGATTCCTTATGGAAAAGATTGTACCTTAGGGAGCTAATATCACTCCCAGGATGGGTCCAGGGCAGTGGAGGGTTTTATCTCTTACTACTTCAATAACATACGCATGGTCCCCACTCAGGCCCAGCAGAGAGGTTTGGGATAGAAGGGTACAGAGCAGGAGCCACAGGTCACCCAGGGTGGCCCAGGGAACAAAGAAACCAGAGGCAGGATCAGAGATTTGAGAGCCCTGAGGAAGATGTTCCTCTCCAGGTTGGCCCCTGTAGGGCTGCCTCAATCCATCCTTCCCAGGCTGAGCTCAGGAATGAGGAGGGAGGCTGCTCCAACACGCACCTGGGGCAGAGGTGAATGAGGCCTCCTTCCAAAGGGGCAGACTATGAACTCAGGTGAGGCTTCTGGAACCTCCTTCACTGTAAAAGGAGGCCAGCTGGATCTTGTGTACTGGACACAGCTGGGTCTCCCTGGCTGGGTTTTGAGGGCCTATGCATGACAATGCTGTGGGTAAGCAGCTGCAATGCTCTTTCTATGTTGTGATCCCTAAAAGGTTTTCTTCTCTCAGAGGAGTGGAGGAGGGGTAGCAGAAGCCAGGCAGTGTGTGCTTCTTCATACACTCTAGCTCCCTTGGTAACCTCTGACAGTCAGTCTCTCATACTCTCAGCTTCCACCAAAGTGAAGTGGGGGAACAGGGATCCCCCAGGGGGAGCCATGGACCAAGTGAGCAGCTACACCTAGGCCAGTGGTTCTCAACCTTCCTAAAGCCCGGCCCTTTAATACAGTTCACGACCTGTCACGACCCACAGGTTGACATAGCCTCTGACCTAGGCTATGTCCCCCACCGTCTCTGCCCAGGCTCACTCTGGATGACTACTTCAAGACTCCACACCCCAATCAAACCGAGACGAAATTTTCCCCCAATACAAATCAACTCAAACCGTTTTTCGAGAAAGCTATTATAGCAAAACTTGAAACCTGAACCCCAAACCCCAGCTTTGTGCCATAAGTCTGAACAAGGTCCAGGCTCAGCAGAGCACGCCAGTTGAAGCATTTCCGATGTAGGACTGAAAGCATCCTCCAGTCAAGCTGAGCTGACCCTCTACCACCCTCTTCCTTGGCCCAGGCACAACCCCCCACTCCCAGTCTTATGTAGGTCTCTGTCTGCCAAGGCCTGGCTGGGCCCCACCCTGCACAGCTGTAGATATTTATAGCTGTATCCCTTCCCCAGCCCCAGCCAGCTCTGCTGCACTTGCTCTTTATCTTTCTAGGCTCCCTGCTGAGAATTCAAATCTGGGGCATCAAGAAGTTCAGAAACAAATCTCTTACAAAAATTGGAATTGTACTGCTTTCATATTAAAGTCACTTTTTGCAGATCTTTGGGGGTGGGAGAATTTGGGAGAATGAATTCCTGACACATTGTTCTTTGGGTATTTTTGGCTTACAGTGCCTGCGACTACCTACAGCCCATCTCCAGGGTCCAACTATAGTTCAACTCCCTACACTCCTTCACCTGCCCCCACCTACTCTCCATCTCCTGCACCAGCCTATACTCCCTCTCCTGCCCCCAACTATAACCCTGCACCCTCAGCGACCTACAGCAGGGGAACTGCAGAGTCTACCAGCCGTCCCCCCTGGGTGACAGATGACAGCTTCTCCCAGAAATTTGCTCCTGGCACCAGCACCACTTCCATCAGCAAACAGTCCTTGCCCAGGGAGAGCCCAGCTCAGGTACCTCCCCTTGCTAGGGGCACCGTCCAGAGGGCTGAGCGCTTCCCAGCCAGCAGCCGGACTCCACTCTGTGGCCACTGCAACAGCATCATCCGGTATGGTCCCCGCTACACCCCTGTGCTGGGTTGCTGGAAGGGTGGGCATGTAGGGTGCTTGCCTACAGTCTGAGCTCTACAGGGGAGAAATGGGGGGAGGCAGGTAGACAGAGAAAGCCGCATGCCTGGCACCCTCAGGTCCCTCTGGCTTGTAATCTGGTCTGACCTTCTCTGAGCTTTAGCTCCCGTAACTGTGACCACCCACTTTCCTAGGGAGTTGGGAGGGTTGCATAAGGCAAGTGGGAAAAGTTCCCAGCAGAGTATCTAGTGCCAGGGGCTCCCCTTTGGGCTAAGGCTGGGTTCTGGGAATCACCAGTCTTGTCAGTAGGTTTATTGGGCATGTTGCAAGCTGGCTGACTGTTGGTTTTGACCCAGCTTTCCTTTATGGTTGCTTCTGGGTCTTTCCACAAACAAGCCTCTCACTGCTCAGGGCTTTGGAGGGCACCTGCCACACCCAAATAGAAACCAGTCATTTCACACCTAAAAGCCAGGCATTGTGGGTGGTGGTGTTTGAATATGGTATGTTTGTATATATGTGTGTGCATGTGTGGTGTAAGTTTATACGTATGAAAAACACACTTTTATTTTAAAATAAAGTAATTGGGCGGCACCTGTGGCTCAAAGGAGTAGGGTGCCGGCCCCATATGCCGGAAGTGGCGGGTTCAAACTCAGCCCCGGCCAAAAACTGCAAAAATAAATAAATACATACATACATACATAAAATAAAGTAATTCATACTCAGAGAAAAATTAGAAAATACAGACAAGTAAAATCTGGAATCTAAAAAATTACCTAAAGTCCCAATGTTCTGATTACTGCCTAGAACTAGACTGTCCAGATTTGTATTGTGAGTCTACCACTTACCAACCCTACGGCCTTGAACAAGTTGCTCTCTTTGTGCCTCATTTTCCTTATCTGAAAACTGGTAACATAAGAGTGCCTACTTCACTGGATTGCTGTAAGGCCTGAACAAGTTAATAAATGCAAAAGTCCTCTTGAGTAGTGCCTTCCACAAAGGAATCACTCAATAAATGTTAGCCATCTGCAGCAGCATCATCGTTCTTATTATAATTATTAATAGTCAGCTGAATTCTGTAATATGCTTACCCCATCCTGTCCGGGTGTCTGTGTCTGAGTTGTTTTCCTGGTGTTTCTTTTTCTGTAAGTGATGCAATAATGAACACCTTTCTGCCTGGAGCTTTTTCTGAATTCCACAGTATTACATTAGAATAGTCACAAAAGTTAGTTCTTGGGTAAAAGTTTGAACATTCTGGGGATGCTTAAAATATCTGGGTTCAAGCTTCAGGGGGCCTCCTTATTAAGTGCTATTCTTTGCTTCCTTAGGGGGCCTTTTCTGGTAGCCATGGGCCGCTCTTGGCATCCAGAAGAGTTCAACTGTGCCTACTGCAAGAACTCCCTGGCAGATGTGTGTTTTGTGGAGGAGCAGAACAATGTTTACTGTGAGCGGTGTTACGAGCAGTTCTTTGCCCCCATCTGCGCCAAGTGCAAAACCAAAATCATGGGGGTAAGTGGGCAGCATCCCTCTGTTCTGACCTTTTCTTTTTCCTTGGCCCTAATCAACCTCTCCTTTCCCTCTAAGATTGTGGGGTCCCATTAGGAAGCCAAGAAGTTGCTGGTAACAGAGAGAAAGGAAATCCACTTTTATCCTAGAAGGGAGTTGGTTTGCCACCAACAAATTAGGGAATGAATGACCTTCAAGGAGGAGATGATTACATGCTTGTGCTGCGCAGCTTGAAGAGGTGTGGAACTTCCGCAAAGCAAATGATTGTTTTGTAGCCTGACCTCACTGCTCACCTACGTGCGTGTGGCCTTGGCCCTTGGTGCCCCTTTGGTAAGGTGACAGTAGTAAACAACACCTCTCTCCCAGGTTTAATGGGAGGAGTAAGCATCACAGCTTATGAAAGAACACACAGGACCTGGCACCCAGCTGGATAGTGGGAAGCCCTTCTCTGCCACCCGGGGGTTTTTCTTTAGCATATAAGATTTGCTTCCTAGGTTCTCCTGCTCTGCTCCCTGATGGGCTCTGCAGGCAGTGGCCAGGGTCTTGGGGAAAGTCCAGCCTGGCTCCTTCTCTCCCTTGGACCTTTCTGTCCTGAGCTCAAGCTCTTTCCCCCAGGAAGTGATGCATGCCCTGAGACAGACGTGGCATACCACCTGCTTTGTCTGTGCAGCTTGCAAGAAGCCTTTTGGGAACAGCCTCTTCCACATGGAGGATGGGGAGCCCTACTGTGAGAAAGGTAGGAACACCACCTGTCACACAGCAAGCCTCCCCATCTGGGAGGAAGGGACAGGCACAGGGAATTAACTCTTGCCTGTCTCGGTTCACATCTGACAATCAGAAGAACTTTATTTCTGGGAGAAAAGTTTGCTTTTGTTTGTACTGGCAGAATGATACTAATACTATACGAAAGAAGCTAATTGAGCTATCCCCATGCCAGGTGGTGGCAGCTTTCCTGGGCTGGGGCTGGGAGCAAAGTCTGTAGTTTATTTCCCACATGCAGTCTCTTCTTCCTTCCCTGCATCAACAATGTGGATTACAAATTTGCATCATGTAACCTGTTGGGAAACCTTTCAGGTCATTTTGGTTTGGAGACTACAAGGTCTAGTTTTTGAAAAAGCCTTGGCCCTGTACTTTATCCTGCATCTATTCCTGGCTCCACTTCATGCTGGCTTTATAGCCCTGAGTGAGTTGCTAAACTTCTCCGAGCCTCACTTTCTTCATCAAACATCTGCCTTCTGGAGTTGTGGTGAGGATTAAACCACAAAAGGCAGGTAAAGCATTGAATGTACAAGGGACTCCTTCCCCTGCTCCTGTTTATCAGAGCTTGCTATTCCTTTAGATCCCTGTAATCTCAATGTCTGACTTTAGAGTTCCTCTGTACCCCAAGAATGCTATATGCGGTATGTTATCTTAAAACATGGAGTAAATCATTGTTAAGTTCAGGAAACAAAGTAATTTATTAGACAGCTGGGAGTGCTGGCTAATAAATGAGCACTTGCTCCCTTATTCATAGCTGCCCCTTTTGGAAAGGATTTGAGGCAGGTTGTAACATAGGTAAGTAACATAGATATGAAGGTGCAGACTGTACAATCAGAAAAGGGAATGCAGGCATGCTGATTCGGAAGAATAACAGAGCTGCAGCGACTGGGTAGCAAATTTGAGGGCAAAAAGAGAAACAGTAAGTTAGTTTACTTAAAATCAGAAAGGAGGCTGGGGCAGGTGGATTGCTTGAGCTCAGGAGTCAAGACCAGTCTGAGCAAGAGTGAGACCCCATCTCTACTAAAAATAGAAAAATTAGCCGGACATTGTAGTGGGCACCTGTAGTCCCAGCTACTTGGGAGGTTGAGGCAAGAGATTGCTTGAGCCCAACAGTTCGAGGTTGCTGTGAGCTGTGATGCCACAATACCCAACTCAGGGTGACAGAGTGAGACACTGTCTCAAAAAAATAAATAAATAGGCTTGGCGCCTGTAGCTCAGCCACATACACCAGAGCTGGCAGGTTGGAGTCCAGCCCAGGGCCGCCAAACAATGACAACTGCAACCAAAAAATAGCCAGGCATTGTGGTGGGTGCCTGTAGTCCCAGCTACTTGGGAGGCTGAGGCAAGAGACTTGCTTAAGCCCAAGAGTTGTATGTTGCTTATGAGCTATGACGCCATGGCACTCTACCGAGGGTGACAAAGTGAGACTCTGTCTCAAAATAAATAAATAAATAAATAAACAAAATAAAAAATAAAATCAGAAAGGAGAAAACATTCAGTTTCTCAAGGTAAAAAGTAAAACAAAATAAAACATCCCTGACAATAAATTATAAAAGAAACTTCCTGACAATAAATTATAAAAGAAACTTCTTGGGTTCTTACAGTGGGAAATTCTTTTTCCAGCTCTGAAGTTAGTTGCATGACTTTAAACAAATCACCTAGTTACTCTGTGCCTCAGTTTCCTTATCCATAAAGGGAGAAGATAGCACCTGTATTTTCCCTTCTTATGAACATATGATATTAGTTGGTGATTAATGAAAGTGCTATTAGGTTAACACAAACTGCTATTATTCTTTGATTAAAAGCATTATAATTTCCTAATCTGTGAGAAGCCACAATTTGTGTCAGAAGTTTATGAAGGAATAATAGAGTTCCACTATCAGCTGCCCCTCTTCAGAGCAACTCCCCTCAAAAGATTCTTTAAAATGGTGTTTGAGGGTGGCGCCTGTGGCTCAAGAAGTAAGGCTCCTAGCCCTGGCCAAAACTGCAAAAATAAATAAATAAATAAATAAATAAATAAATAAATAAATAAATAAATAAAATGGTGTTTGAGGAAGAAGACCCAGGAAGATTATCTATTCTTAGGAGAAGAAAGCGAGAAAGTAGATTTATCTTTAGACCAAGGTACCTGGAGAGACCCAAACTTGAATCCCAGTGGGCCACTAAGTGAGAATAGACCGGAAGCCCACCTCTTCTGGGTCTCTGTTTTCTAGACCACCTCCTTCAGAGGCTGTTGTAAGGGATAAGTCAGATAATGCAAGCAAAGTTCTTAGCAAAGTACCCATCTTGGTACCTGGAAAATATGAGTGAGACCTGAAATGGCTCCAGGAGACCCATAGCTCTCCATGAAGTACATATACAATTTATTTCCTTAAGCAATGGGAATCATTGAAATGCTGTGGGGTTTCTTTGTTTTGTTTTGTTTTGAGACAGAGCCTCAAGCTGTCACCCTGGATAGAGTACGTGGCATCACAGGTCACAGCAACCTCCAACTCTTGGGCTTAAGCGATTCTCTTGCCTCAGCCTCCCAAGTAGCTGGGACTACCAGAGCCCACCACAATGCCTGGCTATTTTTTGGGGGGGTGTAGTTGTCATTGTTTGGCAAGGCTGGCCTAGACTCGAACCCGCCACCTCTGGTGTATGTGGCTGGCACCTTAGCTGCTTGAGCTACACGCGCTGAGCCCATTGAAATGTTTAAAGTAAGAAATTAACACAATCTAATTTTCATTTTAGAAGGAATACTAGAAGTTTAGTAAGTTTGTTGAAGGCAATAAAGAATGATATTCTTATGAACAAGGTAAAGAAAGGAGAGCTAGATGATCCAACAGTCAGGTAAAGTCAAGCCTGGCTCATTAATCTGTCTTAGAATTGGTAACATATACTGGAGTCAACCAGGAGTGAGGGCCCCAGTATCATCCTGTGGGACATTGTACTTTGCTTCTGACCTTGTTATCTTTTTTTTTTTAATTGTGTTAAAAACACATAACATAAAATTTACCATCTATTTTTTTTGCAGTTTTTAGCCAGGACTGGGTTGTTGGGGCATATGGGGCTGGCGCCCTACTCTTTGAGCCACAGGCACCGCCCACAATTTACCATCTTATCCACTTTTAAGGTGCAGTTCAGTAGTGTCAAATATGTTCACATTGCTATAAAACAAATCTCCAGATCTTTTTCATCTTGCAAATCTGAAACTCTGTGCCTATTAAACAACTTTCCTTTTTCCCTTTATCCCAGCTTCTGGCACAGTAGGTAAAATAGAATAACTACCATTCTATTTTCTGTTTCTATGACTATACTATGGAAACCTCATAAAATATTAGTAGAATCATATAGTATTTGTTTTTTTGTGACTGGCTCATTTCACTTAGCATAATATCCCCAAAGATCATTCATGATACAGCATGTGTCAGAATTTCCTATCTTTTTGTGGCTGAATAATATTTCATTGTATGAATAGACCACATTTTGTTTCTCCATTCTTTCACTGGACACTTGGGGGTTTTTTTGCAGTTTTTGGCTGGGGCCAGGTTTGAACCCACCACCTCTGGTATATGGGGCCAGCGCCTTGCTCCTTTGAGCCACAGGTGCTACCCTACACTTGGGTTTCTTCTACCTCTTAGATGTTGTGAATAATACTGCTGCTATGAAAATGAGCATGCAGGGCAGCACCTGTGGCTCAAAGGGGTAGGGCCCCGGCCCCATATGCCGGAAGTGGCGGGTTCAAACCCAGCCTCGGCCAAAAAAACAAACTGCAAAAAGAAAAAAAAGAAAATGAGCATGCAAATATCTCTTCAAGACCTTGTTTTCAGTCCTTTTAGATGTATATCCAGGAGTGGGATCACTGGATTATACAGTAATTTTATTTTTGTTTTTTAAAGAAGCCTCCATGCTGTTTTTCATGGTGGCTGCACCATTTTACAATCCCACCAACAAGACACAAGAATTCCAATTTCTCTGCATGCACATGAACACGCTGTGATATTCTAATTTTATTTTTATTTATTTATTTTTGACACAGAGTTTACTTTGTCACCTTCAGTAGAGTACTATGGCATCATAGCTCACTACAATCTCAAACTCTTGGGCTCAAGCTATTCACTTGCCTTAGCCCCCAAAGTAGCTGGGACTACAGACGCCTTCCACAATGCTCAGCTATTTTTAGAGATGGAGTCTCGCTCTCAGGCTGGTCTCAAACTCGTGAGCTCAGGCAATCCACCCACCTCAGCCCCCCAGAGTAGTAGGATTACCTGCGTGAGCCACCTCGCCCAGCCACTGGTTTTGTTTCTAAATAGTAGCCATTATTTACATAATGGGTGCATAGTGATAATCTCATTCTGATGCCTTCTCTTCATTTGCATCAGCATCATGGAAGTGGACACCAAAGGGAGTCCTGTCAAATCTGCTGATTGAGCCACAACAAAAAGGCCTAGGCAGAAAAGGGCTTCAGTTGGCTACAAGGATGATCTGACACTTTTATTTAAGATCTGCATATAAATAAGAGAAGTAGGAGGGTTAGCCTCTCATAGAGGAGCCTGAACCTGAATGGTTCCCAAGCTTGGTAGGACATCACAATCCCTAGAAAGTTTTAAAAACTAGAGAGAAGATGAATTTTCAGACCTACAGAAGCAGGTCCTACCCAGGTGATTCTGATATGTGGTTAGGTTTGGGAATCAGAAGTATTTCTCAAGGTGTGGTCTCAGCACCAGCAGCATCAACATCACCTAAGAACTTGTTAGAAAGGCAGCTCTTGCCAGGCAAGGTGGTTCACGCCTATAATTCCAGCACTTTGGGAGGCTGAGGTGAGCAGATGGTCTGAGCTCACGAGACCAGCCTGAGGTAGAGGGAGACCCCAACTCTAAAAATAGGTGGCATTATGGCGAGTGCCTGTAGTCCAGCTACTCGGGAGGCTGAGGCAGAAGAATTGGTTGAGCCCAAGAGTTTGAGGTTGCTGTGAGCTATGATGCCAGGGCACTTTCCCGGAGGCAATAAAGTGAGAATCTGTCTCAAAAAAAAAAAAAAAAAAAAAAGGAAGGAGAGAGAGAGAAAGAAAGGAAAGAAAGGAAGGAAAGGAAGGAAGGAAAGACAACAGGCAGCTCTTCAGGCTCCACCACAGATCTGGTGAATCAGAAACTATGGGAGTGAAGCCTGGCAAACTTTGTTTTAAAAGACTCTCCAGGCCAGGCACGGTAGCTCATGTCTGTAATCCTAGCACTCCAGAAGTCCGTGGTGGGAGAATCCCTTGAGCTCAGTCGTTGGAAACCAGCCTGAGCAAGAGTGAGACCTCATCTCTACTAAAAATAGAAGAATTAGTCAAGTGTTGTGGTGAGCACCTGTAGTCCCATCTACTTGGGACTACACTGGACAGGAGGATCACTTGAGCCCAGGAGTTTGAGGTTTCAATGAGCTATAATGATGTCATTGTACTCTAGCCTGTACAACAGAGCAAGCTCCTGTCTCCAAAAAACAAAACAGAGAGAGAGAAATGACTATTAAATGCAATATGTGATGCCAGATTGAATCCTCTATTGGAGGGGGAAAAAATGCTTTAAAAAAGAAAAAAAGGACTCAGTTGGGACAAATGACAAAAGATTAAAGGACTAGGCAGCGCCTATGGCTCTAAGGAGTAGGGCGCCAGCCCCATATACCCGAGGTGGTGGGTTCAAACCCAGCCCTGGCCAAAAAAAAAAAAAAAACTGCAAAAGATTAAAGTATTATAGCATAATGCTAGCACTCTGGGAGGCCAAGCCAGGAGGATCACTTGAGCTCAGGAGTTCAAGACTAGCCTGAGCAAGAGTGAAACCTCATCCATACTAAAAATAGAAAAATTAGTGGGCATAAAGGCAGGTACCTGTAGTCCTAGCTACTCAGGAGGCTGAGGCAGGAGGATCACTTGAACCCAGGACTTTAAGGTTGCTGTGAATTAGGCTGTTGCCATGGCACTCTAGTCTGGGCAACAAAGTGAGATTATACCTCAAAATAAAACAAACATAACACTCCCTGTGATTCTAATGTTTGAGAATGATTACTCTAGAGAACACTAAGCCTTTTTTCAACACACAGCATCTGTGATTTTATTGAAGGCAATCCTTTTACAATAGCAATAAAATCCATTAAATAACACATACAAGGGTATTAATTCAACTTTAGACCAAAAAAAGTTAGTCAAAGAAAATTAAAAAGAGTTAAAGGGAAAGTAAAGGAATGAATAAAGAAATAAATAAGGAGCTAGATAATGCTCCTTGTGGGAAAGGCCTATGTTCAGACTTAATTTAATACCAATGGTATTCTCTTTTTATAGAATAAATGAGGGAAAATATCAACTATTTTTTAATGTGTTAGGCTCAGACTCACGCTACCAAATTCTTAAAGTGAAAATTCTCCATATTAAATTTAAAGCAGAAAAATTAATCCAGAGGCAAGAGTAGAAATTCTAGAAACAGATTCAAACCATTGTAAGAGCTTAATCTGTGAAAAAGCCAACAAGAAAAGGAATCACTATTTGATCAGGTTATTTGAACCATGTCTTTGCCCATTCATCATTTATCCATGAAGCATGTGTTTAGCATGAACTCTGTGCCAGTTTCTATATAAGGTGCTGAGAACAGAGGTGAGCATGGTAGGGTTTCTGCCTTCAAAAACCTCTAGCAAACTCAGCATCCTGTAATATGCCAGCATGTACTTGGACATTCAATGGAGATGATGGATGAATGGATGGAAGTCCCGGGGAAGCCCTCAGGAAGGATGTCTCATCTCTCTTGGTTGGGGAAGAGGATGAAGACTTCCTAGAAAGAAGGTCAGCCCAAAGGATTGCAGAGACTCCAGAAGAGAAAGTGGAGAGGGTTTTCCAAGGCTTGGACCTGGTTTATACAGAGGCATGGAGGTGGAAGAGCAAGCCCAGGACAGCTGGAAACTGACTGGGAGTGATGAGGGAGGAGTTAGAAGTGGGGTGCAGAGCTTGTCCTCAGGTGAATACAGGTGCTAATACCCATAATAGTAAGTTCCTACAGAGCACAGAGTGGAACTGTAAACCTGCCATAACTTTCTAAAGGAAGCAGAACAGTGTTCTCTTTTGTTGTTGTTGTTGTTGTTGTTGTTGTTGTTGTTGTTGCAGTTTTTGGCCAGGGCTGGGCTCGAACTCACCACCTTTGGCATATGGGGCCAGCGCCCTACTCCTTGAGCCACAGGTGCCGCCCAAAAGATGTACTCTTTAGCTCTGCTGAGGTTATACATTTCTGCCTACTGAAGAAACTGAGTATTCTAAGATTGTTGGATAGGGATATGTAAGAGCCATTTGCATGACAACCCATAATTAAGCACAAAAAGGGAAGACGTGTTAGAAAAAAACATACAAGTGATAAATGGAACTTATCAAAGCTCAATGGCTGGAGAAAGATAAGGAGCTGGAGATAGTGCAAAATCATGGCAGGATGATGAACTTTGGAGTCTATCAAGCCTGCTGCCGCTCCTTATGACTTGCGTAGTGGAACCATTTCAGTCAGTTTGCTTGTCCTTAAAATGGGAATATTATCTCTTCACTGAGCTGGCATGAGGATTAAGCAGGAAACATGATAAGCGCTCAAATTGAGTTTCTCTTCCCTCCTGTCATCATTTAAATAACAGCCAACATTTTTGAGTGTTTGTGCCAAATACTTCACTTACTTTATCTTATTTAAACAGTTCAACAACCCCATGAGTTTGGTACCATAATTGCTCCCACTATATAGATGAGAAAGTTGAGGCCCTGAGACATTAGGTAATTTGTCCCAAGTTTGAACAACTACTTCATAGAACTAGAACTTAACCCCAGCTTGCTCTTTCTGTAGAGTCCATGTGTGTAACTCCCCTGGCACACTGCCTCTCAGCACGTGGCATAAGTCAGTGAACAGACAGCTGTCTGCAAGGAGATGAACAGATAATCACTGTAAGAGAAAGCCAATTGTGGCAGAACTGTGCAGAGAGTCTGGGGGCTTCATAAAAGGGATTGGGCTTCTCTAGAAGAATTTAGAGAAGTTTTATACAGCGAGTGTTATAGAAGTACTGCTAGTTTGGGCTAGAAAGGACAACTGCTATGGTGGGGGGGGGGCACAGCCCCAACCCACAGTTTCTCAGGAGAGGGTCTGGCTAGGCCCTTTACTTCTTTAGGTCTCAATTTTCTCATCTCTAAAACAAAACAGGGAGGCAGCTCCTGCAGTCATGAAGGACAGATGGGAGCTTGGTTGGGGATGAGTAGTCTGCAGCATTTGCTGGTAGTAAGTTTACCCCCCAATCCTAAACCTTTGCTCAGTGGATTAACAGGAAAGCCAGTGATGGTGAAACTTAAGTGGGGAATGGAATAAAAGGGCTACCTGGTATCTTGCAGCTTGCAGATAAAGAAGAGTACATAGATGGGGCATTGTCTGGACATCTAGGTGAAGTTATTATTATTATTATTATTTTTGAGACACAGTTTCATTATGTTGCCCTCAGTAGTGTGCTGTGGTGTCACAGCTCACAGAAATCTCAAACTCTTGGGCTTATGTGATTCTCTTGCCTCAGCTCCCAAGTCACTGGGCTACAGGTGCCTGCTACAATGCCTGACTATTTTTTTGTTGTTGTCATTGTTATTTAACAGGCCCGGGCCAGGTTCAAACTGCTAGCCCCAGTGTAAGTGGCCGACGCCCTAACCACTGAGTTAGGGGTGCCAAGCCTAGGTGAAGTTTTAATAAGGTATAATAATGTCTTTTATATCAGAAGTTGAAAAAGAGGAAGAAGATGTGGAAATGAGAGAATAGCATCTTTTCTGGGATATATATATTTCTAGACAATAAAAGTTTTTTTTTGGCTCAGCTCCTGTAGCTCAGCGGCTAGGGTGTCAGCCACATAACCGAAGGTGACAGGTTCAAACCCAGACCGGGCCTGCCAAACAACAATGACAACTCCAACAAAAAAAATAGCTGGGCATTGTAGCAGATGCCTGTGGTCCCAGCTACTTGGCACGCTGAGGCAAGAGAATTGCTTAAGCCCAAGAGTTTGAGGTTGCTGTGAGCTGTGATGCCGTGCACTCTATCGAGGGCGACATAGGAAGACTCTTTCTCAAAAAAAAAAAAGAAAAAAAGTTTTTCTGTTTTTCAAAAAACCAAAACAAAAAAGCAAAAAAAGTATTTCAATCTGTGAGGGATTCTGTGAACAGTAGGTTCATTCATTCATTGATTTGTTCATTTCCTACCTATGCATTGGGTATTGGCTGTGTTCCAGTCATTGTGCTAGAAATATATAAGGAAAATTGAGACGTAATCCATGACATTAAGGTACTTATAAATAAAACCATTTATATGAAAATATTTGGGATAAACTGCAAAGCATTATTATACAAATAATATTTAGTGCAGGCAGTCCCCAAGTTATAAACATCCAACTTGTACAACTCTCACTTATGAATGGAGGCTATTACAGTAAGTTCCAGAGTTACAAATATCCAACTGACATATAACTCACACTTACAAATGGAGGCTACTATGTATTACCAGTAATAAGTAAATGCACATATTCTAACTTACATATAAATTCAACTTAAGAGCAAACCTACAGGGTGGTGTCTGTGGCTCAAAGGAGTAGGGCGCAGGCCCCATATGCCGGAGGTGGTGGGTTCAAACCCAGCCCTGGCTAAAAACTGCAAAAAAAAAAAAAAACAAAAAAACCTACAGAACCTATAATTCAGGGACTTCCTATACTATTATCTTGTTGGCTGGGGGTGGAGGATATGCACCAATAAAGTTGCAAATACCATTTATTTTATATATTTATTTATTTATTTACTTTTGAGACAGAGTCTCACTTTATTGCCCTCGATAGAGTGCTGTGGCATCACAGCTCACAGCAACCTCCAACTCCTGGGCTTAGGTGATTCTCTTGCCTCAGCCTCCTGAGTAGCTGGGACTACAGGCACCCACCACAACTCCCGGCCATTCCTTGTTGCAGTTTGGCTGGGGCTGGGTTTGAACCCACCACCCTCGGTATATGGGGACAGTGCCCTACTCACTGAGCCACAGGTGCCGCCCCGCAAATACTATTATAATTGTGAAAAAAAAAGAATGCCAAATGATCTAAGAATGGCCAAGCATGAACATTCTATAACTCATAAAAATGTTAAACCCTCATTCTTCCAAAATAAAAATAGCCATTTGGAAATGTGGACTTTTTTCTATTTGGGGATTGATCTGTCTGGGATATCAGAGATGACAGAAGCAGAGGAGACGATCACCATGCAGAAAGTTGATGACAATTCCAGAAAGTGTCTGCAAATCCAACCGGCACAAGGTGGTGACTAAGCCTGAGTCTGCATAACATCAGTACAAATTATTTGAAAAGGAAAAAAGAAATCAGTCATGCAATCGAACATTTTGTCTGTGCCATGATAAATAGGTTTCACCCACTGCCCCTGCCCACTGATTTAGGGGGTATCCTGGCCTGAGGTCAGTGTGGCCAGGATGTTTTTTACTGTCTTCCCAGGTGCCAGTCCTCACCCTGTCTTTCATTTCAGACTACATCAATCTGTTCAGCACCAAGTGTCATGGCTGTGATTTCCCTGTGGAGGCTGGCGACAAGTTTATTGAGGCCCTGGGGCATACTTGGCATGACACCTGCTTCATTTGCGCGGTATGTGGTTATCCTGGGATTCTGACTAGGAGGGAGTGGGTGAGGGCCAGATAACCAAATCTCTATTTCCTCTGGAACTCTAGCATTCTAATATCCTGATCACTTTTAAAAGCTGGCACATATACCATGATGCCTCAATATGTCATGGTTGAACAAGGTTTTATTACTAATAACCAATGTGGTTTTGTGACTTTCCATTTCATTAAGGACAACAGAGTGTCCCAGGATTTGACCAACTGGCAGTTTTTCTTATCAGCATAGCTCTCAGTAGGCAGAGGCAGCAAATAATGCTTGGATTTAAAACAAGGGCTATCTCGGCTTCCTTTGGTTACTCATTGCTTCAGATACAATGAAGTGATCAGAGGGGCGCCTCCCCCAGCTTATTGACTAATCCTATAAAAATCTATAAAAAGACAAAGTTACTTTTGATAGAACCTTTAGAAAGCAGGACTATTATCTTATTTCCCTAAGTGGTCCTATTCTTGAAATATAGTTGCCAGGAGATGAGTCGCAGATTAACTATTAACTATGTGCAATTTCTTTCTGCTGACTGGCAGGTCATTTTAGTATGAGACTGGCATTTTCCTTCTGAGGGCTTTGGGTTAGGGTGGGGACATAGTGTCGAGACATTTATACTCTGAGTTAGAGGTTAAGAAACAGTCATCCCTGATAAGGGCCTGTAATGTCAATCTGTAATTACCTAAATTTTCTTTGGGGAAATTAACATTCTACTACTATTTTTTTTAATCAGAGTTGCTCAAGGTAAATTTTGGGAATGTATGAAATGTCTGCACAATTTAAAATTGAATCCTGGGCAGTGCCTGTGGCTCAAGGAATAGGGTGCTGGCCCCATATACCAGAGGTGGAGGGTTCAAACCCAGCCCTGGCAAAAAAAAAAAAAAAAAAGTTAAAAATTAAAATTGAGGGCGGACCTGTGGCTCAGTGAGCATGGCGCCGGCCCCATGTACTGATGGTGGCGGGTTCAAACCTGGCCCAGCCAAACTGCAACAACAACAACAAAAAATAGCTGGGTGTTATGGTGGATGCCTGTAGTCTCAGCTACTCAGGAGGCTGAGGCAAGAGAATTGGCTAAGCCCAAGAGCTGGAGGTTGCTATAAGCTATGACGCCATGGCACTCTACCAAGGCTGACAACATGAGACTATCTCTAAAAAAAGCATAATAATTAAAATTGAATCCTTTTTAATAGACTTCTGATAGGACAAACCCTATTCATAAAGTTTACTGCCATATGCTTTTGGTTCTAAACTTCACTTCTACACCCAGCCATTTGTGGGGTGCATTGTTGCAGTTTTTGGCAAGGGCCAGGCTTGAACCCACCACCTCTGGTACATGGGGCTGGCACCCTACTCTTTGAGCCACAGGTGCCACTGTGTGGGGTGCATTGTATTCACTCCATGTATTGGTTTGCTAGGGCTGCCATACAAAACACTAAAAACTGATAGCTTAAACAATGGAAATTTAACTCAAGAGGCTAGAAGTCCAAAAATCAAGGTGTCGACAGGGGGCTGTGCTCTCTCTCCTAGCTTCTGGTGGTTGAACTCCAGTCTTTGCCTACACTGTCTCCAGACTGTTTTCCCTCTGTGTGTCTGTGTCTTCACCTGCTGTTTTCTTCTTATAAGGACTGTGGTCATACTGGATTTAAAGCCCACTTTCCTTCAGTATGATCTCATCTTAATTTACATTTTAATTGCATCCGCAAAGACCGTATTCCAAATAATACGGCACTGGGTAGGCTGGAGGTACTGGGGGTTAGGACTTCAATATATGAATTTGGGGGGATACAATTCAACCCCTAAATACTCTGATATTCCAAATATGAACAGATTATCTAGTTGTCTTTTAGAATCCTTTAAATATATCAAGCCCTCCCCTCCAAAATGGGACAATGGTGTAAACATACTGACTTTGGGATTGTCCCCTGAAAAGCCACGGCTCAGCCAGGTACAACATAGGGCTCTCTGACCCTTACACTCAAGCCATGGCTTGTCTGGGCCTGAGATACTGCCTGCAAGTCTGGTTACCCAACTTTTAGAAGGATCCAAGGAACTTGGAGAAGGTCCAGGAAGACAGTGGCACAGAACGCCTGTTCTCCAAGGGCAGGCTGGTAAGAGGTCCGTGTTGCATGCAGAGGGAGCTGTGGCAAAGGTGAGCATGTGTCTGCTCCATCATGCCTGCCGTGTTTGGCTTAAAGTCGTGATAGGACAAATCCTAGAGTGAGACCAGAAGAAGCAATAAAGCTTAGGTGGTTCAGGCTGATATTACAAATAAGCTCCAGGGAAGTAAGTCCAGGTGGGTATGGCAGACCTATAGCACTGCTCAGCAGACCCACCCAAAGAAACTGGGCAGATTCTGTCCTCTGGAGAATTGGCATGAAGGTTGTTAGGTCTTGCTCCAGACCAGCCCGGGTGGCACTCACTGCCGCATTAAGATACAGCAAAGTAGGCCAGGAGTGGTGGCTCACGCCTGTAATCCTAGCACTCTGAGAGGCCAAGGCGGGAGGATTGCTTGAGTTCAGGAGTTCAAGACCAGCCTGAGCAACAGCAAGACTCCATCTCTACTAAAACAGAAAAACTAGCTGGGAGTTGTGGTGGGAGCCTGTAGTCCCAGCTACTTGTGGGGCTGAGACATCAGGATTGCTTGAGCCCAATAGTCTGAGGTTGCTGTGAGCTATGATGCCATGGCACTCTACCAAGAGTGAAACTCTGTCTCAAAAAGGCATAGCAAAGTGGAACATAGTTCTAATTTTTGGAAAGAAATCTTTTAATTGGAAAATTTTGAAGAATTCCTATTTTTATTACTTTTAATGAGCACATGTTTGCCCGTAACTTAAAAAAAAAAAAAAAAAAAAAAACTTAGTGAGAAAGGAAGATTTGGACTAGTTCTCCCAGCTGATATGCTGTTTTTCTACAAGTTAGAAGTCAGGATAGCACATTCTGATATCTAACTGAATGAATGATTCAGTTTACCAAATATTCCTGGAGTTTGGGGAGTACCAGATGTATTCCAGAACAAGTCTCTAACTTCAAGGAATCTAGAATGTTAAAAAAAAAAAACACACACACAAAAAAAACAAAAAACTAACAGATATGAACAATTAGAGGGCAGACCAAGACAGTGTCTCCCAAGTTGAAAGCCATAAATGAAGGCTTATAGGCTGAGAAGCGTGGGGTAGATCAGGGTGAGGGCTGGGCTCCTGCCTGGCTTTGGCACTTGAGTTCCAACAGAAGGGATTTAGGTTCTACCTTAGTAGGGAGAAATTGTCTTGCCATTTCCCTCTTTTCCTCTAAGTCTATTTACTTCCTCATCCTTCTCTGCTGGGGTAGGGGGGCAGTCCCAAGGGCTGCTACATCTAGCCTAGTTGTTGCCTTAACTCTGCTGGCATTGCAGTCTTCACTGTCCCTGGCCACCACTCCTCCACAGCCAGCCCCTGATACTACCTGGCCACAGAGCATGGGGGACCATCCCTGCCATTGCCCCGTGCTGGGTGGGCTGGAGGCCTCCTCCACCATGAAGCCAGCCTGCACCAAGACACTGAGCGCAACTCCCTCTGAGGGTTCATATCTCCAGCGCCATTTCACCCATGAGCCACCTCTGAGGCTCTGTCCCTTCTTCTTTCCTTTGTCTTTAGTCCCTTGACACCCTCCTCCCTAGCATGAGTCATCCGGAAGTTCTTGCAAGTAATCAGCACTGCCCCAGACTAAGTGGAGGTCTCCCAGCCAACACTGCAGTGCTGTGAACACACTCTTTGCCAACCACTGCTGAGCTACCTCTCTGACTCCCCTGAAACCCATTCTCATCAGTTACATCTTGAGTGTCTACCCTTTTGGACAGGTCTCTAAGCTGTCTCTAGAAGCTTGAGCCTTCCACAAGACTCAACATCACTGCATCCACCTGGGATGTCTTCAAAGTACTCTTTCAACTCATTGGCTTGCAGCCCCTTGGTAGCCCTGTGGGACCCCAAGTATAACCTCCCCAACTGGGCATTCATGGCCTTGAATATGGGGCTGCCATGATGCCCCTTTCCTGTCCAGTTCTCTTGTGGTGGATACATACTTACTGACCCAAGCTCAACTCAGGAGAGGGATTTGTCTATCCCCGTGACCACCTGTATGTGGGGACTCCACCCTAGACTTCTCCTTCTGATGTCAGTATCCTGGATGTGGCTTCCGATTCTGCTCCCTGGCAGGGATCTTCAAGGTCCTCTCTGAGTCCGGGGCCCATCCCAGCCAATGTAACTTCCTGGCTCACACTGCCATATTGATGTTGCCAACCCAAGGCACAGCCTATGTATTAGTAGTTCACCACAGTCAGAGGGCCACCTCTGTACAGACCTGTAAGCCCAGAACAGTTTCAAATAAACCCAACTTCTTGGGCCCAAGGTGGTGGCTCATGGCTTTAACCCCTCCCTCTGGGAGGCTAAGGCAGGTGGATTCCCTGAACTCACAGGTTTGAGACCAGCCTGAGCAAGAACGAGACCCTGTCTCTAAAAATAGCTGGACATTGTGGCAGGTGCCTGTAGTCCCAGCTACTTGGGAGGCTGACAAGAGAATTTCTTGAGCCCAAGAGTTTGAGGTTGTTGTGAGCTGTGATGCCAGGGCATTCTACTGAGGGTGACAAAGTAAGACTGTGTCTCAATAAATAAATAAATAAATAAATAAACACAACTTCTCTTTGTGTGGGAAAAATTAGAATAGAACCGGAGTCAAACAGACCTGGACACAGATTCCCAGATCTGCAACTTACTAGGTCTGGGACTTAAGCAAGACATTTTGGGCTCTCTGAGCCCCAGTTTTTTCAGTGGTGTAAGAGGAGAAAGACATACCCACCCCATACGTTTTTTCTGAGAATTAAAGGAGCTTGCATGTATAGAGTAAAAGGATCCTGCTTGATCCATGGAAGCTTCAACAAGTATTACTTAGTTCCCATCTTTTTGGGATGTCTCTAGCTTCAACCTGTATTCATATGTTGTCATCATGGGTATATATCATTTTGTCTTCTTTTTTCCCTTGCACACCATATTCATTGTTTTTTTCATGGTGGCATTTCACTGGAAAAAATGTACTATACAAATTTAATCATCTCCTTATTGAGAGCAGTTTTAGTAGTTTCCAGTTTCTAGTAGAGCACGTGTTGCTTTCTCATTCTATGGAGTTGTTTCTGCAGGATAAAATTCTCCAGAGTGGCATTACTGGGTTACAGGGTAGGCACATCTTTCTGGCTCTTGTTCAGGGTTGCCACATCTTCCACAGAACACTGGGCCAATTCATGTGTCCCTAGCACTGCACAAGTAGGCTTCATTCCCTTGTAGCATTGCTGATTTTCAGTTGAATCCTTTCTTCCCCCTCTCTTTGTGGTCAGAGTCATTTAAGGCTACAGGTGACAAGCCATTAAATTTTTTTGTTTTATTTATTTCACTAGATTAATAGATACCAAGTGACCGGGTCATACTTGTTAATAGTGACGAATAAAAAAGAAAAAAAAGAAAAAGAATAGAAAAAAATACATATCTAGTGGTATCTCAGGGCAGTTTTATTTATTTATTTTATTATTATTATTTTTTTTTTATGAGACAAAGTCTTACTCTGTTGCCCTGGGTAAAATGCCATGGCATCATCATAGCTCAAAACAACCTCAAACTCCTGCATCAGCCTCCCAAGTAGCTAGGATGACAGGTGCCCACAATAATGCCCAGCTTGTTTTTCTATTTTTTTTTTTTTTTTTAGAGACAGAGTCTCACTTTATCGTCCTTGGTAGAGTGCTGTGGTGTCACAGCTCACAGCAATCTCCAACTTTTGGGCTTAGTGATTCTCCTGCCTCAGTTTCCCGAGTAGCTGGGACTACAGGTGTCTGCCACAATGCCCGGCTATAGTTTTTCTATTTTTTTTAGTAGAGATGTGGGGTCTTGCTCTTGCTCAGGCTGGTCTCAGACTCCTGCACTCAATCAATCTACCGGCTTCAGCCTCCCAGAGTGCTAGGATTACAGGTGTGAGCCACCTTGCTCAGCTTGATTTATTGTTTTTTAATTATTAATGAGAATAATCTTTTCTGCCATGTTTTTTAGTTTACTGATCATATTTCTTTAAATGTTAATCCTTTCTGTGTATCAACTTGTAAACCTGTATTGGCTTCTTTTTTTTTTTTTTTGACAGAGCCTCAAGCTGTCGCCCTGGGTAGAGTGCTGTAGCATCACAGCTCACAGCAACCTCCAACTCCTGGGCTCAAACCATTCTCCTGCCGCTGCCTCCCAAGTAGCTGGGACTACAGACGCCCGCCACAACGCCCAGCTATTTTTTGGTTGCAGCCGTCATTGTTGTTTGGTGGGCCCGGGCTGGATTCGAACCCGCCAGCTCAGGTGTATGTGGCTGATGCCTTAGCCACTTGAGCCACAGGCGCCAAGCCTGTATTGGCTTCTTATACATTTTGGATAGCATGAATTAGTTATATTCATGGTATATATTTTTTCTACTTCATGAAATTTGAGTTTTATTTTGTGTCTTCGGAAGTCTGAATTTATATATAGTCCAACCCATCTACTCTGCTTGTGTTGTGGAGAGTACAGGCTATGGCTTTTCTCTGGGCTGCATGTGACAGGGCTTTTTCTTAAAGGGGCGACTAGAGGCTGGGGCACGGTGGCTCGTACTTGTAATCCCTGCACTTTGGGAGGCTGAGGCAGGAGGATCGTTTGAAACCAGGAGTTCTAAGTTGCAGTAAGCTGTAATCATACCACTGTACTCTGCCTGGGTAACAGCAAGACCCTGTCTCAGACAAACAAACAAAACAAAACAAAGACAAAAAAGAGTAGGAGTTAAAGCAATGCCTGAAATTTTTTGCTGTGTCCCCCTGCCACATGGGCTGGAGGGCCCTGTCTCAAGCAGTTTTGTTTTCTGTCCCAGGTCTGCCATGTGAATCTGGAAGGGCAGCCATTCTACTCCAAGAAGGACAGACCTCTGTGCCAGAAGCACGCACACTCCATCAACGTGTAAGGGGTGGAGGCGTCTGGTGCTGACGGGCAGAGCTGCTCTTGCTGCTGGCAACAAAGGATTCAAGGAGGCTGTTGTTTCTTTTGGGGGGAAGGGGAGAAGAGCGGAAACGATTGAGCCCTTTTGAAGTATAATTTTAGTTTTTCCTTCAGTGCACAGATCGTGTATTTGCATAGTTCCAACTAGAAGCCAAATGAAGATTCAAAACCAAGCTAGTAATTAATCCAAGACTGGAATTGTACTTCAAACGTTTAGAACAGAATTCCAAGAACTCAAAAGTGAAAAACGAAAAGCAACTTTCCCAAAGTGATACACTTCCCTGCAGTCTCCAGAACAGGGACAGAGCTCAGAGCAGTTATGGAGAATCTGAAGCATTCTGCAGAGTTCTTTAGAGCTCCCCTGGCAAACAAAATGAAGTGGCAAACAGTCTTTGCTGCAGGGTATTTTTAGAGCCGTAGCCGAGAGCTTGTTAGCTAAGACCTATTGGGTTTTCCTCACCAAAAAAGGAAGTGTTGTTCCATTACTAGCATCAAGGAGCTACCTCTGCACATTACACTTCAGACCTTGAACAGACTTGAAACGTTCTAAGGGGAGCCCCGCTGTCCAAAGAAATGTCTTTGGGGAGCCACTGTGCAGTTGCTAGAGCTCCAGGAAGGGCTCTGGTGCACACTGGAGACAGCTGAGAAAGATGGGCCCTTCAGCTACCCTCTTTCACTTTGAAACATCTAATTTCCCCAGAAGGCTTAGCTCCTTCTTGAATTGGGGTGGGAAAGTGGAATTGGGTTTTTCCAGTTTTGCTTTGCAGTGTATGAGAGGAGATCTTTAAAGCATTTGGGTTGTGTTTGGCCCTTGTTTGTTTTTTGTTTTTTTTTTTTTTTTGCTTTAAGAGGTTTGTTAGCTTGAGTGTACAGTCCTGTGCATGTACTTCACCCCCAATCTGTGACTGTTCACTCATGACATCCTCCTCAGTACCCTCTATCTCAAGTGATTCAGTGGTCTATGGAAAAGATAGAGAGGCAGTGTATAAAACAGGGTGGCAGAACAGGCTGACATGCCCAAACTCTGGGTGGGAAAAAGGAACTTTGCTCTCTGCCAACTTCAGTAAGAATGCATGGGGGCAGAGGGCAGGACCTCTCACCTCCAGGTCTGCACCCACCATCCTTTTCACATGTTCCTTTAAATGCAGTAGAATGATCATGTACAATTGTGTTAAGTGCTGGAAGGAAAAAATGGACTGATTGATATGCATTTGCCATTTTGGCCAGTATTTTGAAAATGTTTGAGCTGAGTTGATCTAGCAATTATTTAAGTATTTATTGAAGTAGACTTGGGCCTTCAAACTTTTTACAATATTAGTGACAGTTTGAGTTAGGTAAACATTTTAAAGCTGTTTGGTGATAAAGAGGGAAGCTTAATCCCTGAAGTTGGAAATGGGATAGTCACTTTCCTTTTTAGGGAGTACTGTTACTGTGCTCATTGAAAATGGCATTGAAGCAGGCAGTTTACAGGGGTGTTTCTCTCTTGAGCACAATATGTAGGCACTCTGCCAATCACTGCTACCCTGTCCTCACTCTTGTTTGGGATTTTTCTCTTTGCACGTTTGAAATGTTTTATGGGAATGCATTTAGAACTCTTTTTCTTCTGAGAACAGAGACTTCCAGGGGACCACTATTTGCCAGCATGTATCTCTTCTCCTCGGGGGAGAAGGAAGCCACTAGCTGTGTCCCTAACAGGAAGCCTGAATTTTTTCCAAGCATGAAGCCACCAACCACCCCAGGGAACACCAGAGAGAGCATGCACCTACCACAGGACTGTTCTTACCACCTGTGATGCTGTAAGAAAGTGAATACAAAGTATCAGGCAGAGTAAAATCTGCTGGGACTGATGGAGAGTTGCAAACAAGTACCTTGCAGTATTCTCTTGTGTTTGGAAAGTTCAAATATACAGGGACAAGGCGGTTGCTGACTTACAGAACGGCTCTAACTAGGTTTTCTACAAGAACAATCTATTAAATTATCCGGGACTGGTATTGAGGAAAGAAAGAAGAAAGTTCCCTAGAATTCAGTTTCCAAAATCTCTTTTTAAAAGTTTAACACACACACACACACACACACATACACACACACTCCTTCAAATGGTTATGATTAAGAAGAAAAGTGAAATATCTCCAAGGATAGTTTCACCATAGTCCTTTATCGAATTGGTATCTTTCCACATCTCAGAGCTAGTGTAGATTCTGAGGTACTTTTTTATTTATGGAAAAAATTCAGGACAAATTTAAAAAAAATCATTTTACAGGTAGCAGGAAAAGGCGATAGTTTTGAGTGGAATTCACTCAGTGTCTGTAAGCCTGACATAGTGTCAGGATTAAGATTGTATCTAGTTCAAATTAAGGTCATGGATATCCTTCAACACCAAACCAAATGGTCTTTAATAGTCCATGGTGGGGCAAACATTTACTTTGGAGGTACCATTCTTGTCTTTTCATGGTTAACATAAACTTAACATTTATAAACTTGACTTTTGCATCTGAGTGACTTATATCTGCAGTGTTTGTGTTAGAAATCTAGCTTTTATAATGTTAACTTTTCAACCCAGGTACTCTTGCTTTGGAGTTTTTTTGGTTAAGATTTCAGAAGTGAAATAGTGTTAGAGGTGTGCACAAAAAAAATAATTTGCATGTTTTTTTGTCTGTGTGAATTCCACTTTTTAGCAAAATAAAACCCCCAAAAGGATATGCACATACAGAGTTTTATGTGTAAAGTTTTTTCATGTGACATCAAAAGTAGCTTACTTCTATATGACCATGAGTAGAGAAGTTTGAGACAAAACAAAACATCTTATGGAGAATAAACTCACTTGCTATATTGCTCAATAGCAGTTCAATCAGCTTGTTTAAACAACTTGTATGTCAATAATACAAATGTTTTGGATATGAAGGGACTTTACTAAGTAATAAACTAAAGACTACACCTTGCTTTGTATTTTCTGAAAGTTTTGCTTATTTAGCTACATAGTGGTCAACTATTTCTGCTCTTTGTTTGTTTGTTTGTTAGAGACAAAGTCTTACTCTGTCACCCTGGGTAGATAGAGGTGCCCTGGCATCATCACAGCTCACAGCAACCTCAATCTCTTGGGCTCAGGCAATCCTCTTTGCCTCAGCCTCCTGAGTAGTTGGGACTACAGGCACCTGCCACAATGCCCAGCTAGTTTTTTTATTTCGATTTTTAGTAGAGATGGAGTCTCACTCTTGCTCAGGCTGGTCTCGAACTCCTGACATCAAGCAATCCACTCACCTCAGCCGCCCAGAGTGCGAGGATTACAGGCATGAGCCACCATGCCCAGCTGTTTACTACCTTTTTTTTTTTTTTTTTTAAAGATGGGGTATCTTGCTCTTGCTCAGCCTGGTCTCAAACTCCTGGCCTCAAGTAATTCTCCTGTCTTGGCGTCCCAGAAAGCTAGGATTATAGGAGTCAGCCACTGCACCCGGCCAATTTATTTTTATTCTGCTATAAATGGCTTTATTTCTTTAAAAGTTGCTATATTTCCTTTGATATCATTTGTTTTCAAGAAAGTCCAGTGTAAAACCCTCTCATGGCATTTAAAAAAAAATAATAAAGATCCCTCTGAGGACGCTTTACTTAACAAAACAAATTCATTCTTTTTCAAGTTAGTCTGTTTCTAGGCATTACTTAAAAGTAAAGGGAAATTTTTCATAGCTTATTTGATGTTTAGCACCTGAATCAGATTTTGAAACAGCTTTGCAATTAAAAAAAGAAATAAAATCTTATTTTAGTGCTTTTTAAAGCTATAGTACTAAATAAAAATAAATAGCAGAGAAACAGGCTTATAGGATTAAAACATTTAGAATTGGAAGGAATCTAAGAGATCATCTAGGCATTTTCCAGATTCAGGAACCAAGGCTCAGAAAGGGGAAGTGGCTTCCTCAGTGCACACGACCAGCTAGGGAGGCAGCCAGGTGCCAATGGAATACACTTGGACTTTGGCACGGTAAGACCAGTGTTTAGATGGAGGCTGTTTTATGCCATTTGAGTGATATTGAGAGAGTCTCTCTAAGCCTGTTTATCTACCTGGAAATGAAGGGTATGACACCTGCCTCACAGGGATATTTTGAGAACCAAGTGCAATAACTTTTGGAAGGAAAAGGCAATACAAATGTTAGTTGTTACTATCACCAGTAAAAGGGGGGGGGGGGGGAATCAAAACCCAAGTTCCTTTCTCCTTCATTTTCTTAACTTCTCCACCTTGCCAATCCAGAAAAAATCCATGGGAAAACCTGCAAGAATAAATAATAGTCCAGAAATATGAACCATACAAATTAGAATTTGGTATAATTAACTTGTGCCAAAATTCCTCCCCTTTTCACTAAGGACCTGTGGGCAGAATAAATATTGTTTGTTCATTTGCTTATTCATACATTCTTTCAGCAAATATTTACTGAACCTCTACCAGATGCCAGGCACTACTCTGGATACTGACAATATGACAGTGCTGCTGTCATGGAACTTACAGTCTAATGGGTTGGAATCAGCCAAACAAGATAAATAACTAAAATATGTCAGATTAGTTCAATGGAAAAATATTTTGAGTATTTCAAGCTACTTTACAGGGTAACACTGGCATCAAGCTGAACTTAGACTCATTAATGATAAAGACATGGCCTAAAGAACCAGCTCTGAGGCCAGGCATGGTGGCTCACGCCTGTCTTGGCTAAGACAGGAGGATCATTTGGGTTCAGGAGTTTGAGACCAGCCTGATCAAGAGTGAAACTCCATCTCCACTAAAAAAATAGAAAAATTATGAGTGGCTTTTCTACAAATGGAACTTTATCCTGGAAGTGAGAACAATGTAACCTAAATATTGTACCCTCATATTAATTTGAATAAAGTTTGAAAGAAAAAGAAAAAGAAAAATTAGCCAGGTGTTGTGGTGGGCGCCTGTAGTCCCCACTACTTAGGAGGCTGAGGTAGGAGAGCACTTGAACCCAAGAGTTTGAGTTTATTGTGAACTAGGTTTACACTACTGCACTCTAGCCCAGGAACAGAGTGAGACTCGGTCTCAAAAAAAAGAGCTGGGCAAAGTGGCTCACGCCTATATTCTTAGCATTTTTGGAAGCTGAGGCTGGTGGATTGTCTGAGCTCAGGAGTTCAAGCAAAGCCAAACTATCTCTGCTACAAATAGAAAAACTAGGCTGGACCTGGTGTCTCACATCTGAAATCCGAGCACTCTGGGAGGTTGAGGCCAGTGGATTGCTTGAGCTCAGGAGTTTAAGAACCCCTGAGCAAGATCGAGACCCTGTCTCTACTAAAAAAAAAAAAAAAAAAAAAAAAAATAGCCAGCTGGGTGTGGTGACTTCCAATCATAGCACTTGGGAGGCTGAGGTGGGAAGACAGCCTGAGCTTATAGGTTGGAGACCAGCCTGAGCCAGAGCAAGACCTCATTTCTAAAAATAGCTGGGCATTGTGGTGGGCACCTATAGTCCCAGATTCGCAGGAGGCGGAGGCAAGAGAATCTCTTGAGCCCAAGAGTTTGAGGTTGCTATGAGCTATGATGCCACAGCACTCTACCTAAGGTGACAGGGTGAGACTCTGTCTCAAAAAAAAAAAAAAAAAAAAAAAAAATTGATTCTGGATCAAATAAGTTGCTGCATATGCTTATCACCCTAGAAATCCCCAATACACAAAGTGAGCTATTGTGCTCACTTCGGCAGCACATATACTAAAATTGGAATGATACAGAGAAGGTTAGCATGGCCCCTGCACAAGGATGACACGCAAATTTGTGAAGCCATATTTAAAAACAAACAAACAACAAAAACAAAAGTGAGCTGTGTCCTCAATAAAGAAACCTGTTTAACTTACATGAGCACAGAATATGGAACTCCAATTGGGAAACACTCACTCCATTTGGGAAAGGCCACTTCAGGTACTAATTTAGGCCTTCCTGAGCTCTGGCTGTCCCAGGGCAATCACAATGTCAATATCATCCTTCTGAAGAAATCCACTCATATACTAAACCCATTTGGACAGGTTGGGATGTGTAGTTTTTCATGCCACAAACATTCCCCACATAGCTAGTCTCCGTTGCAAATCTGGAGGATGACAGCACGGACAAGGGTTCTACTTTTTTTTTTTTTTTTTTGAGACAGTCTCATTAACCCTCTGGAGTGCTGTAGCATCACAGCTCACAGCAACCTCCAAATCCTTGGTCTTAAGTGATTCTCTTGCCTTAGCCTCCCAAGTAGCTGGGTCTACAGGCACCCGCCACAATGCCTGGCTATTTTTGTTGTTGTTGTTGTTGCAGTTTGGCTGGTGCTGGGTTTGAACCTACCATCCTCAGTATGTGGGGCCGGCGCCTTACTCACTGAGCCACAGGTGCCGCCCAGAGCTGACACTTTGAAAAAAAGGGACAACAAGAAACAGGTAATACATAATGAATACAATTTGAATTCATGAGAACCATAGGAAAATGAAACAGAATGATGTGGGGGCTGAGGGCAGGCTGCTTTTGACTGGGTGGTCAGGAAAATTCTTTCTGTCTTTCTTAGGTGGTGACATTTGAGCTTAGCTCTGAATGATAAGAAGAAAAACACTATGCCCAAGTTAGACAGAGTGTACCAGACTGAGGGAAAGATAAATGTAAAGGATTTAAGGGGGGAAAAAAATGAAGGATTTAAGGGAACAATCTTGGCTCAGGGAGGGCACAGGGCTTGGGAGCAGAGGGGAGGGGAGGAAGGGAGGAGGTAGAGCACGGGGCTTTGGAAGCTGCTCTAAGACACCTCACAGAAGGCCTTCAAATGCCTACCAATTGCAAAGAGAGGAAATAAACAGTACAGAAAAAGAACCTGGCTTTTGACAGGAGAATACATTTTATTTTTCCTATAAGACTTTTCACTTGAAAAAATGTTCAAAGCTGCTTATCAAGTTCTGTATGAATACGACAAAACAGTCAAGGTCATATACAATTGTCTATAGTCTGGGAAACACTTCTGTGTGGGTATGGCACAGTACTGTTTTCTGAACTATGGGAAACATGGACCTATGCTCGCACACACACCTACACAGATTGTACACATTGTTGTGGGGTTTTTTGTTTTTTGTTTTTTGAGACAGAGTCTTACTCTGTTGCCTTGGGTAGAATGCTATGGCTCCATTATAGCTCACAGCAACCTCAAACTCTTGGGCTTGAACAATCCTCTTGCTTCAGCCTCTGGAGTAGCCAGCACTATAGGAGCCTACCACAATGCCTGGCTAGTATTTTTCTATTTTTAGTAGAGACTAAAAAGGGGTCTCAGTCTTGCTCAGGCTGGTCTCGAACTCCTGAGCTCAAGCAATCCACAGGCCTCGACCTCCCAGAACGCTAGGGTTACAGACATGAGCCATCACACTCAGCCACATTGTTTTGTTTTATTTCATTGTAATCATATTATACATACTGTTTTGAGATTTGCTTTCTCTTAAAAACAACTTACTTTGTAACTACAAACTTTGCTGTCTGATCCTAGTTAAACCCCTATAAAATACATATGAAGGGTTATCTAAGAATAATGATTGCATTAGTCCTTTATGTGTTGCTATAAATACCTGAGGTTGGGTAATTTATAAAGAAAAGAGGGCAGCGCCTGTGGCTCAATGGAGCAGGGCGCCAGCCCCATATGCCGGAGGTGGGGGGTTCAAACCTAGCCCTGGCCAAAAACTGAAAAAAAAAAGAAGTTTATGTGGCTCACGGTTCCACAGGCTGTTCAAGAAGCATGGAGCCAGCCTCTGCTTTTGGTGAGGACCTCAGGGAGCTTCTACTTGTGGCAGAAAGTGAACAGGGAGCAGTGAGAGGAGAAACAAAAAGAGAGGAAGAGGGGCCCAGCCATTTTTGACAAAATGGCATCAAGCCATTCCTGAGAGATCTGCCCCCATGACCCAATGCCTCCTACCAGGCCCCACCTTACACTGAGGATCAAATTCTAACATGAGATTTAGAGGGCACAAGTATCCAAACTATACCAGTTCTCATTAGTTAATACATTCACTGAGCTTGTAGAATAAATCCTGCAATTAATTTTGTCAAGGCCATCAGCTACTTTCTAAGCCATCAGACAAAAGCCTTTAGTGCTGTCCTCTGAGCCTGAGGCTCACGAGTCCCCTGAGGCTCCACTGCCATCTAAGCCCACCTGTTTGTTTCACGGCATGGGGGGGAGTGAGGTGGGGTGAGGTGATGGGGGGGGCGGGGCGGGCAACTGCCATCTGTGTGTCGTCTATCTTTTCCTCTTGTACAGACCCTGCCCCATTAGGCAGAGTGATTGGTTCAAGTAGTGAGTTTGTGACTCAAGTCAGAATAATCAGAAACCTTTTCTGAGATGATGTTAAACCTGGGGCTTGGAAAAAAGAGTCCCTTCTCTCACTGGTAGCTGAGCTGGAAGAAAGCCCAAGAGGCCTCTGTTCCCTCCCACATGACAAAGTCTACCTGCCCCAGGAGGGAACAAAGCCAACAGACACGGAGAAGCAGATTCCAGATGAGAGAGACAAAGTGTGTTCTGCCACCATGAGGGCTGCTGGGTCGCGTCGGTCCTGAGGCCCCACACTTATCTTTTCCCTGGTTTGTTAAATTCTCCTCTTTGAGTTTGTTTAAACTGGGTTTCTGTCACTTACAACCAAAAGAATCTCAATTAATACAATGTGCAATGCTGAATTCAGGATGGGGTGGGGACTTAAAGCCCCCATAACCTGTCGCCCATCTTACCCAGAACATCATATCTAAATGGACAATCTAAGTAAAAGCAGACTGCTTATTATTATAAACATAGTTTCAAGACAAATCCCCCAGTCCTACTGCCCTGAACCCTTTCTCTGTCAGGATTCCAGAGCTGCCCCCAGCTGGGTTTTTCACCCTACCACCTGCCCTGCTTCTCCTCTTGTATTTTTTTTTTTTTTTTTTTTTTTTTTTTGAGACAGAGTCTCAACCTGTCACCCTCGGTAGAGTGCTATGGCATCATAGCTCAAGCAACTTCAAGCTATTGGGCTTAAGTGGTTCTCTTGCCTCAGCCTCCCACATAGCTGGGACTACAGCTATTTTTGTTGTTGGTGTTGTAGTTGTCATTATTGTTTTAGCTGGCCTGGGTCAGGTTCAAACCCGCCAGCCAGGGTGTACGTGGCCGGTGCCCTACCCACTGAACTACAGGTGCCACCCTCTTGTGTTCTTTCTCTCAGTGAATCGCAGTTACCACACAGTTATTGAAACTAGGAAATGCTCTCTTTCCTTTCCCGCACTGCTCTGATAAGCAATAATTACTACAGGCTCCTGAACCTGTCTTAAATACGTTTTCTCTTTTCCATCCTCAGGACTCCTATCTTTGGACATCTCTCCTCTGGGTTACCTCACCAGCTTCCTAACTGATCTCCTTCTCTGCATTTTGCCCTCTATCCACCTCCTAATCCATCTCTCATTTGAGATCTCTCTGAAAATAAATCTGGTAAAATAAATGGTCCTGCACAACACTCATAAATGGCTTCTCATTATTCTTCAATAGAGCCCAAAGTAACCTGCATTCAAGACCCCTACATACTAGGTCCCAACTCCCAACCCCAGCCTCACCTCTCAGGCACCGTGTACCACTTTCTCATGACACAATACTGTCCTGGCCAATCTGTGGGTCAATGTTCCTTCTTTGGCATTTCCACAACACTCCTGCATTTTTGCATTATTTTAAAATTGCTTACATGCCTGTCTTTCTCACCTGTTTGCAAAAGAAGCAGCTATGAGGAATAACTATTGGGAGCACATTTGTGTATTAAATTGTATTAACTGTGAAAAACTCTGAATTCTTTTCCAGAGCAACATACGCATGTACTGGATTATATTTTTTGGCTTTTCCATCTACACGTAGGTATTAGATTGGAGAGATTTAGAAATGAAATGACAAAAGAACCACCATCATTGTTACCACTTAGAGAACAGAGTGCCTTTTTTCAAACACAAATTCTATTCAAAACCCAAAATGTTTTATTAAGTAAATATTTACAAGCTACCTTGCTATTTGCAAGTCAGTTATTCCCTTTATCAAATTTGCAAGTCAGTTATTCCCTTTATCAATAGTTCAAAGTCTATTTGATGGCGGTGCCTGTGGCTCAATGGAGTAGGGTGCTGGCCCCGTATGCTGGAGGTGGTGGGTTCAAACCCAGCCCTGGCCAAAAAAAAACTGAAAAAACAAACAAACAAAGCCTATTTGATGCATAAAGGTAGGTATAAAGGAACTATTTTGAAATAGTTTTTTAGATTCAGGGGAGGAACCAGCTAAGATGGGTTTTATTCTTTCTTTCTAATGAATCCCGTGGGAATGCCAGAAGGTCCTAGTATTTGTAGAAGAATTGATGCAAGGCATCCAACATGCTAGAAGAAGAAATGCAAGAAGCAATGGTGATTTATCTTACATGTGGTCACCTCTACAGAGACCCCTGAAGAGTCCCCTCCCATTATACATATGACTTTCTGATGAGCTGAAGGAGAGGGAGGCATTGGGGAAAAGCATGCAGAGATTTGAGAAGGGCCCAATTTAGCCCAGGATCCAGGAATTGTAGGGCCATTTTAAAGAAGAATATATATAGTAATTGCAAATAGCAAACTGAGTATTCATTTAGAATAAGAAAAAAAAATTATAACAGGCTTGGTGCCCATAGCACAGTAGTTCCGGCACTGGCCACATACACTGAGGCTGGCGGGTTAGAACCCAGCACAGGCCAGCTAAACAACAATGACAACCTCAACAAAATGACAGCTGGATGTTATTGTGGGCACCTGTAGTCCCAGCTACTTAAGAGGCTGAGGCAAGAGAATCGCTTAAGCCCAAGATTTGGAGGTTGCTGTGAGCTGTGACTTCACAGAACTCTACTGAGGGCGACATAGTGAGATTAAAACAAAACAAAACGAAACAAAAAACACAACAAATGAATGAAGTCATCGAACCACTCTTTCTTCTTAAGTCACTTTAGGCAAATTATCAGAGAAGCTTACATAGGAATGCTCCCTGATTGCAACCTAGCTTCCCTTCTGAACCTCAAATAATCCAGCAACTCTTAGTACCCACAGGTACCTTTGAAAGCAAGGAAGAAGCTTGAAGCTTAAGCTTCATTAGTTTCCTCATAAAGCTACTCTGGCCCCAGGCCAATAGAATGAAAGACACAGCCATTTGGGGGCCCCTGATTCCCTGGTTCAAGCTCTATGTTAGGAATTGATAACATTTGTCCAGGGCTGTCCCCAGTATCAGGGCCAAGACACATCCTGGGCTTGTAAGGGTAAATCACATTACTGAGTGAAGTGAGGCTTGAAATGGCTCTGCAGCTCCTGCACCCTAACAAGTGCTTACCTTTCTACACTTTCTATTCTAGTTCATTTTCAACCAATGTGCCACGGCACAGTGGTATGTAATAAGAGACTCTTAGGTGTACTGCATAATTTTTTAAGATCATTAATTACATTATTTTCAAAAGAAGTTCAAAGCACAGTAAATATATATATTTTTTTACTTTTTTTAATCAACATAATTTAAATGCTATGGCAGTTTAACTATAGGTTCAAATGTGCTATGAAATAAAAAAGATTTAAAAATACACTGTTCTAAGGCCGGGTGCGGTGGCTCATGCCTGTAATCCTAGCTCTGTGGGAGGCTGAGGCAGGTAGATTGCCTAAGTTCATAGGTTTGAGACCAGACTGAGCCAGAGCAAGACCTCGTCTCTAAAAATAGCCAGGTGTCACATCACAGCTACTGAGGAGGCTGATGAGGCAAGAGAATTGCTTGAGCCCAAGAATTTGAAGTAGCTGTGAGCTGTGATGCCATGGCACTATACTGCGGGTGAAAAAGTTAGACACAGAATAAAAAAAAAAAAAAAAAAAAAATGTGAAGGAAACCCATATGTAAGCAAGCTGTTGCATGGTGATATTAGGAGGAAGATCAAGGGTGTTACAGACCTGAGCCATGGATATCAGGTGCTTTTTCAGTTGCTTGGGATGATTAAAATGACCAGTATCTTGTTACTTGGAGGTTAAAAACTGGAATGTGACTTTAGAGGAAAGGAAATAAGCTTTCTGTGTGTTTGGGTATACCTTCTATGCTTATGTGCTTGGTACTTTAATGTACCATTTCTCATTGAATCTTCACAAGCCTCCCAGATCAGGAAGCCAAGGTTCAGATAGGTTAAATATGTCTCTCCAAAATGTTTGTCACCACCAGGCACTCAATGTGAAGTACTGTCAGTAAAATAGTTCCTCTCCTCCTTGGAAATACTATATTCTCCAGAAGTACTGGGAGAAAGACAGAGTTGAATCCAGTTCTACAGATATTCATTGAGGCTTTACTTTGTTCCAGGCCTCATGCTAAATAGCTAAGTACTATACTTCAAATTCAGAGGCCAGTGGGACACAACCCCTGCCTCACAGATCTCACAGTCTGGTGGAGGAAACAGATTAAGTTACTGCAGAATTTGACTATCATATGGCAATAGATGTTTCTGCAACTTTTCTACAAAGAGATCTAGAAGCAAAAGACAGTAAACACATGTTCTCTGGGGACTCTGCAATTGTGAAATTTCTTTTTGAGACATAGTTTCACTCTATTGCCTTGGGTAGAGTGTTGTGGCATCATCATAGCTCAGTTTGAGCAACCTCAAACTCCTGGGCTCAATAGCTCCTCTTGCCTCAGCCTCCCAAGTAGCTGGGACTACAGGTGCCTTCCACAAAACCCAGCTACTTTTTGGTTGTAGTTGTCATTGTTATTTGGCAGGCCTGGGCTGGATTCGAACTCGCCAGCTTTGGTGTATGTGTCTGGTGCTCTAGCTACTGAGCTATAGGTGCCGAGCTCCAAATTTCTTTTACAATCTAACATTATATGATAATATTTAAAAATCATGCTCTTTAAAACAAAATAAAATAACAAGCTGATGTTCTGGAGAAGACTTTCCATAATGTTACATCTTCCAGGCTTAATGTCAGATGCCCCAGTTTAAGAAGCAGAAAGCCAAGTAAGTGCTATGGGATTGCTCAGGAGGGCCACTAACCCAGCCTGGGAGTGGGCAGGCAAGATTTTCTAGTGAGGGGAATTCCAGAGCTAAGGCTGGAATGAAGAACTGGAGCCCAGCCCAAGCTGAAGCAGAACTTATATACTAATTACTGAACTGCATAGGACTGTATTTGAAGTAAGGCTCATTAAGAGTTTTACAGTTTGTTTTCTCTCCCCTTCAACATAAATAGTAATGGACCAATCACTTTATAGAAGGAAAAGGAAAGGTAACTAAAATTAATTGAATGCTAACTCTATGCCAACTACTTTGTGTAAGCTATCTCAGTTAACTCTCACATCTTTCCCATTAGATCAATATTATATTATCCCCATTTTATAAAGGAGGTTGACAAACCTTGCCCCAGGTCAATAGCTAGGAAGTACAGCCAGGATTCTGTCTCCAAAGTCTGTGTTCTTCCTGCCACACAATGCTGCTAGCTTGTTTCTCAAGAGTCTCTCTAGTGGATGGGTCCTGAAGTAGTCAAAACAGTGGAATTAGAAAAGAAAAAAACCCAGAACAAAACAAAACAAAAAAACAGTGGAATTAGGCTGAGCTCAGTGGCTCACACCTGTAATCCCAGTACTCTGGAAGGCCAAGGCTGGCAGATTGCTTGAGTTCAGGAATTTGAGACCAGCTTGAGCAAGAGCGAGACCCCCATCTCTAAAAAATAGCTAGGTGTTGTAGCTGACACCTGTAGTCCCAGCTTCTGGGAAGGCTGAGGCAAGAGAATCACTTGAGCCCAAGAATTTGAGGTTGCTGTGAGCTATTCTCCAGGGAACTCAACCCCAGGGAGACTCTGTCTCAAAATACAAAAACAAAAACAGTGGGATTGGGGGACGGCGTCTGTGGCTCTGAGGGTAGGGCGCCAGCCCCATATACCAAGGGTAGCGGGTTCAAACCCGGCCCTGGCCAAACTGCAACAGAAAAATAGCTGGGCATTGTGGTGGGCGCCTGTAGTCCCAGCTAGTCCCAGCTACTCGGAAGGCTGAGGCAAGAGAATCGCCTAAGTCCGGGAGCTGGAGGTTGCTCTGAGTTGTGAAGCCATGGCACTCTACCAAGAGTGACAGACTGAGACTCTTAAAAAAAAAAACAAAAAACAGTGGGATTGGATTCAAGTTTCAGAAAAGAAAGTATGCCGGGCGCGGTGGCTCACGCCTGTAATCCCAGCACTGTGGGAGGCTTAGGCGGGAGGATTGCTTGAGCTCAGGAGTTCGAGGCTGGTCTGAGCCAGAGTGAGACCCCGACTCTTGAAAACAATGGAAAAACCCAGCTGGGCACCGCGGCGAGCACCTGTAATCCCAGCAGCTTCGGAGGCTGAGGCAGCAGGGTGCCCACAGCCGGAGTCTGAGGTTGCAGTGAGCTACAACGCCATTGCCCTCTGCTCAGGGCATAGGGTAGAACTGTGTCTCAACAAAAAACAACAACAAGGCAACAGAAAAGAAAGTAAAGAAAAACAGAGAGCCTTTCTGTGAGCTCTCTGGACACCTCTTTTGTCATGGAAAGTTCTGGAAGGGATTTCTGGGTTCACCTCTACCCCCATTGTAGCACCCTGCCTCACCAAGCCAGAACTGCTGAATCTGGAGAAGCACAGAACATCCCTTGGGAGTGTCCACTGAGGTCTGCTTTACACTTCACACAGTTTATACTTTGCTATAAATAGCTTGCTGTTCCTAATTAAACCTGTATGGTCATGTCAGAACTTTTAGGAAATGAGGATTTTTTTAATGGTTCTCTTCTTAGTGGGAAAACCAGAGCCCTCTTCAATCTGTGAGCTTCCTTAATCTGTTGGGCCTTAACTATGAGACTCTGAACTATAGTCTAGAAATACACGGATCCTGCCAAAATGTCCAGCAAATGCAGGGGTAGAGAGAATTGCAGTCATGAGCCATCTTTTCCAGCAGGCCTCTAGGGCACCCCAACAGGGGTTTCTGATGCTGCTCATGTCAGGATAGAAGGGTATACAGATCTCTCAACTAAAAGGAGTTGCCTGAATTTGTTTTGTTTTGTTTTGTTTTTAGAGACAAGAGTCTCACTTTGTCATGCTTAGTAGAGTGTCGTGGCGTCATAGCTCACAGCAGCATCCAACTCCTAGGCTTAGGCGATTCTCTTGCCTCAGTCTCCTGAGTAGTTGGAACTATAGGTGCCTGCCACAATGCCTGGCTATTTTTTGTTGTTGTTGCAGTTTGGCTGGGGCCGGGTTCAAACCCACCACCCTTGGTATATGGGGCCGGGGCCGTACTCACTGAGCCACAGGCATCGCCCTGTTTTTTTTTTGTTTTTGGGTTTTTTTTTAAGACACATTTTCACTCTGTTGTCCTGGGTAGAGTGCTGTGGCATCACAGCCCACAGCAACCTCAAACTCCTAGGCTCAAAAGATCCTGTCTCAGCCTCCCCAGTAGATGGGACTACAGGTGTCTGCCACACCACCAGCTAGTTTTTCTATTTTTAGTAGAAACGGAGTCTTGCTGTTGCTCAGGCTGATCCGGAACTCCTGATCCACCTGCCTGCCGCAGTCTCCCAGAGTGCTAGGGTTACATGTGTGAGCCACCTCACCTGGCCTCCTGGAGTAATTTTTGAAGAAACAGTAGTTCAAAATGAGTTGTTCTTTTAGAGACAGGGACTGGGTGAAAGCACCTTAGTTTGAATATGGGATATCTCTCAAATAAAAGTGTATTGATTAAAGAAGTCCCATGTATTTGAATGATATGGCAATTTTCTTAATTTTCAATGTGATTCTTCAATTTTCATAGGAACTAAATTGAATGGTTGTGTTGTCATATGTTTATGGATTAGAAAAGTTTCCATGGAAGCCAATAGAAAAATTCCAATTCACGTTGTGTATCTATTAAGTTTGTTTTCATCAAGATAATACGTAATGTTAAAAAAACAAAAAAAATCCTTAGTTTGAAATTGGAATAAAAGAAATAAGTGGGTTTAGTTATCTTTAATTTTTACTAATCAAGAAAGTACATGTTTATTAAATCTGAAAAACACAGCAAAAAGCATAAAAAAGTGATCACAGTCTTACTACAGGGATACAACTCGTTAGCATTTAGGACAATTTTGTACCATTTTAAAAACATGTATTTTTTTTTTTTAGAGACAGAATCTCACTTTGTTGCCCTTGGTAGAGTGCTGTGGCATCACAGCTCACAGCAACCTGCAATCTTGGGCTTAGGCGATTCTCTTGCCTCAACCTCCCAAGTAGATGGGATTACAGGTGCCCACCACAATGCCCAGCTATATTTTGTTATCGTTGCAGTTTGGCCGGGGCCAGGTTTGAACCTGCCACCCCCGGTATATGGGGCTGGTGCCCTACTCACTGAGCCACAGGTGCAGCCCAAAATGTATTTTTTTTTCCTTAAATTGTGGTAAGAACACATCATATAAACTCAAACTTTATATCCACTGAATAGCAACCCCTATTTCTGTGTTCTGTTTAGAGAAACTTCTCTAATAACAAACCATAAAAAAGATCTCTAGATGTACAGCATTTCTTTTCTTCTTTTTTTTTTTTGGTAGAGACAGAGTCTCACTTTATCGCCCTCAGTAGAGTGCCATGGCATCACACAGCTCACAGCAACCTCCAACTCCTCGGCTTAGGTGATTCTCTTGCCTCAGCCTCCCGAGCAGCTGGGACTACAGGCGACCACCACAACGCCCAGCTATTTTTTTGTTGGAGTTTGGCAAGGGCTGGGTTTGAACCTGCCACCCTTGGTGTATGGGGCTGGCGCCCTACCCACTGAGCCACAGGTGCCACCCAATGTACAGCATTTCTATCATTTATTTTTATTTATTTTTTTGAGACAGAATCTTACTCTGTCACCCTAGGTAGAGTACCATGGTATCATAGCTCACTGCAACCTCAAACTCCTGGGCTCAAGAATTCCTCTTGACTCACCCTCTCAAGTAGCTGGGACTACAGGCACCTGCTTCAAAGCCCAGGCTAGTTTTTCTATTTTTAGTAGAAATAGGGTCTCCACCTTGTTCAGGCTGGTCTCCAACTCCTGAGCTCAAGCAATTCACCTGCCTCAGCCTCCCAAAGTGCTAGGATTATAGGCATGAGCCACCACACTCAATTCTCTACGATTTATTTTGAATTGTGAGAGCAGCAACGAGTTCAGATTCTGTGCCTTAGCTGAGCAAGCCTGAATCTATACCTGCACTAATAGAACTTTCAGTGAAATGTCTTCTCTCTCCTCTGTTCCAACATGGAAGCCCCTAATCTCAAATGGCCATTAAGCACTTAAAGGGGTTAGAATGAGAAACTGAATTTTAATTTTTATTTACTTTTAACTTAGAATTTACATAGTCACACAAAGTAAGTGATTATCATACTAGCCAGTACAGGTCTACACAAAGGATCTAAATAAGAGTTACTTGCTGGACTCAGCGCCTGTGGCTCAAGCGGCTAAGGGGCCAGCCACATATACCTGAGCTGGTGGGTTCGAATCCAGCCCGGGCCGCCAAACAACAACGATGGCTGCAACTAAAAAATAGTCAGGCATTGTGGCAGGTGCCTGTCATCCCAGCTACTTGGGAGGTGGAGGCAGGAAAAACGCCCAGGAGTTTGAGGTTCCTGTGAGCTGTGATGCCACAGCACTCTATCCAGGGTGGTGGCTTGAGGCTCTGTCTCAAAAAAAAAAAAAAAAAAAAAAAAGGGTTATTTGCTGGTTTCAAAGTGTACTATGGGCAGAAAATGAAAGTTGGCATTGATGTTGGGCACAGAGAGTCATGTCTATAATCCCAGCACTCTGGGAGGTCCAAGTGGTAAGATCCTTAGAGCTCTGGAGTTTGAGACCAGCCTAGGAAAGAACTCTATACCCCACCTCTACTAAAAGTAGAAAAATTAGCCAGCTGTAGTCCCAGCTACTGAGGCAGCTGAGACAGGAGGATCACTTAAACCTAGGAGCTTGAGGTTACCGTGAGCTAGGCTGATGCCATGGCACTCTATCCTAAGCAACACAGTAAGACTCTGCCTCAAAAAATAAAAAAATCGGGAAAAAAAAAGAAAATTGGCGCTGAAAATACTGCATCTGTCATTTCAAACAATGACAGAACCCACAATATTTCTTAGCAATGACAGAAGTCACCCTATGAAAAAGTAAAGAGATGGGCTCACAATTAGTTTCTGAAAAGGAAATCCTTATTAGCAACTTTCTGACATCCTAGCAATTAGCCAGTCTTAGGAGAAGAACAGGTATCTCCAGAGAGGTGCCAAATAAATAGGAAATCAGAGACTATAAAAATGAAAAGGCTTTTTGGGCTTTCATCACAGGATAATCCAATGCATGTGAATTAATGGTGAAAAGCTCAGTAATAGCCTCTATGAGGAAATGGGAGCAGTGTAGCAGGATATCCTTTTTCCGCACTAAAGCACCCAATTCTTTCAATTTTATATACTGCGGAAGCAATTAATTGTACTAGAAAGAAATCCACAGCTGGCTTTTCCTGATGGCCCCATAAGCAACAAGCACTATTGTTCAGCTTCCGGGATAGATGTAAAGTTGTTCTACTGCACGGCTCAGATTGTTCTGATTGTTTAGTTTGACTTTTCCAAAGATAAAAACTTGCGTTTTCATTTAAAATTTGATTCTTCTAGTCATCACACATTTTTCAGTATAAGCAACTGTCAGAAAATTAATTTTTTATTTGTAATATAATCTAAGCATGACTTGATGCCAGTATTTCTTCTAAACATTATGTGACTGAATCACAACTCATTCACTTTTGTTTGTTTTATGTGTTTACATCCAGTTGAAATGTGCTGTCTCTGCTTTTGTGGTAACATCCGTAGTATGGTTATTCAGGAAACATGCATAACAAAGTAAGATTATATATCAAAAACCTAGAAACTCAACATTACAAACTATTGACCTGTATGGCAATGTTTCACATCCTAGATGGATTAAAGGATACTATATTTCATCAGTTCTCACTCAGGTGCACATTTTTTGACATTTCAACCCCTCTGAAATTGGGATGTGTTGATGATTCATAGTCAATTGGCAATCTTTTTTTCTCAGTTGTACATAAAATAATGATGCATCTTATAATCAATGGTATCTTAGATTTGACAAAATATGGTACATATAATTGAAATCTGATTAGTATGATGCATTATTGAAAGTATAACAACTGAATAACTATTTTGTTTCTTTTTTGAGACAGAGTCTCAAGCTGTCACCCTGGGTAGAGTGTTATGGCGTCATAGCTCACAGCAACCTCCAACTCATGGGTTCAAGTGAGCCTCTTGCCTCAGTTTTTTCTATTTTTAGTAGAGACAGGGTTTCTCAATTTTGCTCAGGTTGGTCTTGAACTCCTGGGCTCAAGTAATCCCCCCCTCCTCAGCTTCCCAGAGTGTTTACAGGTGAGAGCCACTGAGCGGAGTGGGGAGTTTGAATTACTTTTGTTATTAAGAAAAACATTCAGCCTGAGCCAGAGCGAGATCCTGTATCTAAAAAAATGGCGGGGCATTTGCCTATAGTCCCAGCTGCTTGGAGGCTGAGGCAAGAGAATCACTTGAACCCAAGAGTTTGAGATTGCTATGAACAAGACGCCACAGCATTCAACCAAGGGTGACCAAATTGAGACTCTCAAAAAAAAAAAAAAAAGAAAAGAAACAGAAAACATTTGCTGGTTCCTATCTGTAATCCTAGCACTCTGGGAGCCAAGGCAGGAGGATCCTTTAAGTTCAGGAGTCTGAACCCAGCCTGAGCAAGAGCAAGACCCCCCTCTCTACGACAAATAGGAAAAGTAGCTGGGCCTTGTGGCATGCCTTAGTCTCAGCTACTTGGAAGGCTGAGGCAAGAGGATCACTTGAGCCCCAGAGTTTGAGGTTGCTGTGAGCTAAGCTGACAACACAGCACTCTACCCAGGGCGACAGAGTAAGACTCCGTCTCAAAATAAATAAACAAATAAATAAAATAAAATTTAAAAAATAGAAAAAATTAGCCAGGCATGGTGGTAGGCACTTGTAGTACCAGCTACTCTGGAGTGGGGAGGCAGGATAATCACTTGAACACCAGGAGTTTGAAGTTGCTGTGAGCTAGGCTAAGGGCTTGGCAGTCCAGGTCAGGCAAAAAAAGAAAAAAAAGAAAGAAAATTCTGGTTCTTTAAGCAAGCCAAACCAGGGACTAGGACATCTGCCTGCAATTGGAGTAGCACTTTCCAGGCAGGTGCTGCAATACACAATTCCAAGGAGCGCCATTTACCCCAGGAAGGACAGGAATGGGCCCCCTGGAGTTCTTCAAACTAGCAACTCAGGTGCTCAGCACAGTGACTAAAGCAACAAATGGTTAACTATGGGGGGACCAGACAGGAGCGAGGACACATTATATCAGAGGCATCTGGGAGTTTGTGACTCCCTCCCCACCTCCCACTGGGCCTTGAAAACAATGGATACACAGAGGTAAGGATTCAGTAAGAGGCAGGCTCCAGCAACCTGGTGCTGCTGTTTTGATACCTTGTGTATTTTGATACCCACTAAACTATCCTTTCCTAGGCTGGGGGGCTGAGAAGCCCCTATTCATGTCTAAGTGAATAGATATGAAATACTGTTTGGGAACAGCTAAGAGATTTAGGATGGAACAGTTAAAGGTAACTTTTTGGAAGAGCCGGTACTTGGGCAAGGAGAATGGCAGTAAAAGAATGAAAATGGCCTCATTCTTCAGAGACAGAAAGACCATTCTAATAGAATGTTGCCATATAGCAGTGGTTTCCAGGCTTGATGGGACTAGCGTTTCATAAGAAAAACCTGGAGCTGGGTGTAGTGACTCACACATGTAATCATAGCACTCTGGAGGCTGAGGCAGGTGAATTGCTTGAGCTTGAGGGACCAGGCTGAGCAAGAGTGACTCTGTCTCTAAAAATAGCTAGGTGTTGTGATGTGTGCCTGTAGTCCCGGATACTTGGGAGGCCGAGACAAGATTGCTTGAGCCCAAGAGTTTGAGGTTGCTGTGAGCTATGATGCCACTGGCACTCTACCAAGGGCGACAAAACGAGACTCTGTCTCAGAAAAAAAGTTATTAGAATTTAAAATCAATGACAGTTCTGTTGTTATCACATATAGCATTTGTTAGTAAATGCTCATTCTTTCAAGAAAAGTGATTTATCCTTAACTGTCGAAAATACTGAAAAACAAAACTCCAACTCTGTCTTGGTTGACAGAAATAGAAATAAGTAGGGCAACCTATCAGTACAAAACAAAATAAAGTATCAACTACATCAAGGTCAATAAATTCTGGCTCAGAAACAAACATTAAATGCCAGGATTATGTACATGTCTTTTTACTGGTAGATTTTTTAAGCTTTTAGAGGATAGAAGCCTTCTATGATCCTTAGTAAATACATTCATTCATTCAATAAATATTTACTGAACTACCTACTGGTGTGCCAGCTAGCATGCTAGATAAAATGGGGTGAGAATGAAACAGTCCTGTTCTCTGGAACCGCAAGTCTATAGGCACCCCCACCATATCTGATGGATAAACTAGTATGTCAGGTCCCATTGGTGATACACCACCACAGTTAGGAATACAACCTGGTAACTACGTAGGATGTGTATAGTAGGTATGGCATGGCCGTTAATGACTCTGCACTCCTGATACAGGGTTTTATCTCCCCAATTATTATCTTTATCAAGCCACCTTGCCTTCCTTTGAATAGCTGTTTATAAGGTAATCCTATTCAGCTCTACATGTTGAGATTTTTGGACTAGCAGCCCTAAAGGAATTTTTGAGTGTAAACAGTGTTTAGGAATAGTAAGTAGAATCAGATATGGGTCTTTCATTTCTGAATGTATATTTGGTATATATATAGGGTGACCATAAAATTTTGCACATGAATTTTATGGCCACCCTGAATATTTTTTTTCTGAACAGACACTAGGAATCTATATGAATATATGTAATAGATACATGTTATATCTATATATATACACACATAGATATTATATAGTTTTTTATCTGGTTAAAAAATAATCCAAGTGTAATAGGTCATAAAACCCAGTGTTCTGAGGACAGAGATAGGCAGGACCATGAGCTATAGCAGGACAGGGAGGCCAAGATTTACAGCAGGCTGAGTGGGAACTGGGGTTGGGTGCTTGGTGGGAGTACCTGATAGCTAGAATAGTGTGCAAACAACAGGTGGTAGTCCAGGAGAACAGCTGGCAGACAAACCAATCTGCTGTGGTTTGTGCTATTGGGCAAAGGAAGCCCAATAGGTAAGTAGATTATGAACACCGAGAATTTAGAATCTAGAAATTAAGAGCTGAAGGTTAAGTTTTGCCCCCAGAAATATCTATTAATGTACAGCAGAGTCTGGGTTGCAGGTCTGGGGCTGAGTCCAGATAATAAGCAGAGAAATTTGAGTTCCAGGCTGGTTAACAAGCCAGAGTTTCAAACACAAGGGATATGAGTCGTTTTTAGAAAGGGGGCCAGGGTCAGAGCTCCCCATGTAAGCAGCAGAGGCAGCAAGAGGCTGAGTTTTGGGGCTGGGACTGAAGCGCTGAAAATTCTCCCTGCCTCAAGAGCCCAGGAAAGATCGGCTTTTATGGTAAACAGTGTATAAATGTCAGGGGAAAGAGGAATGCAGAGGCCATGGACTAGGCTAGACCAAGTGATGCCTACTTTGCTGCAATATCCTTAGTCAAATGTCTTTTGATCATAGTGAAAAAGTGCTTTGAAGCAAAGAAAAATTAAAATGGAGTAAGGACCAGGCACTAGTACTTTGGGAGGCCAAGGAAGGAAGACTGCTTGAAGCCAGGAGTTTAACATCAGCCTGGGCAAGAGCAAGATTCCACTTCTACAAAAAACAATAAAAGACCCTCTCTTCACACACACACACACACACACACACAAAGAAGAGTAAGTTGTTTAGTAAACATAGAAGGGGAAGTAAAATAATGTATCTTTACAAAGAAAGGAACAAAGTCAGGAAGTCAGGTTTTTAAACTTTATTTTGTAGATTGAATTTTATTATCCATCTTTTTCTTAAACACCTTTCTCTTTTGGCTTGATCCTTCTAAATCAGGATGGAGTGGTACTATTAACCAATAAAATGATGTAGCAGGGACGATGCTGAAAAATGAACCTCTTTCTTCCATTCCCACAACATCTGTTTGAAACCAAGCTAAAGTGTCACCCTACCAACGGCATCCTTTCTCTAGTCACTCCTCACTGGGCCCTAACTCTTCTCCAGACTCTTAGAGACTCAGTGTTGCCTTTTGCCTCATAAAATCTTTACAACAGGAAAATGACTTTGGATGGATTAACTTGGATTAATCTGTTCAACTTGGATCCCTGAAGGCAGAAGTCCCCATTTCACTGAAGATGATGTAATCCATGGCTACTCAGGCTGACCCCTCACGCTTTCCCATGTAGCCAGCCAAGCTACACTCTTAACACTGGAAGGGTCTTGTTGATAAAGTTCAGAAATGCTTATAGGAATTCTATGCTTATCTATCTCACTCTTTTAACAAATACTGAGCACTTATCGCGTGCCAGACACTAGGCTCTGAGGAGAGAGTTGAGAACAGATTGATAGTCTTTGCTCTCATGGAGTTTACATTCTGGTGGGGCAGAGAGACTCATACCATAAATAACTAAATGAACAAGGTAATTTCAGACAGTAAAAAGTGGAATAAAGAACATGAAATTAGCTTTTATGGGCTGTTCATTTAAGATAAATATTTAGGGAAGGTGTCTTTGTGGAGCTTAGAACCACATGTATAGGAAGAGTCATTTCCATTCCAAACTAATGCTGATTTGGGCACTTACGCTTCTTGGGACTTATGCTTCAAATTAATGGGGAAAAAGAAAAGAGGAAAAGGCCCATTTCCAGCTTATTGTATTAATTTACTTTAAAAAATACTACCACATTAGATAATGTTAAATTTGGACCTTGAGGGGTTGACTGAGTTTAGGGGCCAGACCATACATGTGTGTCACGTCCAGATCTCCTTGAACTTCCTGGCTGCTCTATACATTTAGTGGGCAGGCAAACCGGAGAAACAGGCTTGCAAGCACAAACATGCCAGCAACCAGCAAGAACACCATGCCCCGCTAGTTGGTAGATAGGTTGCTGAGGGTTTAAGCTTGGGCACTAGGCACTCCTTATCTGAGGAAAGCAAAAGGATATCAAGTACAATTACCAAAGGTTGGAAAAAGAAATCCTTTTGCAGGAAAGTGAAGATACCATGACTTAAAATTTGATGCCTCAATTTTGTTCTCATTTCTACAGTGACACGTAACACAAGCCAGGAAATGCTGATTAGTATTAATACAGTTCAGAAATTTGTATTAAAGGTCCAATATGAGATTGTTGGCTGGTTTATAGACTGATTCATAGGTCTAAAAATCAAACTAGGCCTCAAGAGCTTGTGTTTTTCTCTGCTTTGACACATTTCTCAGCATACATCAAAGAGCTCTTCCTCTAATCAACCTGAATCTTCTTGAGCAAAAAAGTCTACCCTTTCTTTTAAAACTAAAGCAGGGTACTATGTAGGAAACTTGAGAAAGAAAAGTGACCAATTCTTGTTGAGGCAAGAAATCTCAAGTATCATATTCATCTTACCTAGTAAGATACCAAAACCCATGACTCTCAAACTTGAGACAACTAAAGAAGGAGCTCAGAAAAAAGATTAGAGAGTAAAATAGAAATGAAAAATAATTCGGAATAATGGAGGGTGTCTGAAGCATTAAGGGGAAGGTAGATAAGCTGGACAGAATAAAAGACGGACAAAAAAAAATCTAAACAAAATATACAGGGGAATTTAAACATTTACACTAGAATGTGGAATACCCTGGAATTTAAACATCTTTCAGGCAAGAATGTGTGAAAATCCAAAAATCAGTGCCTGATAACATTATTTTTCTTTTTACCCAGCTTTAAAGGTGATTTTTAAAAAAGGGATTAAAAAATACCTTTTGCAAAGTGACTTAATTGAACCTGATACATTTGTTGAACTGTTTACCAAAGAGGTGAAGGTCACAGTTAGGTAAAATAGAGCCTTATCTTCTCTTTCTTACCTAAAATCTTTAAATAGTATTTTCTACAAATGGGGTGTGGAAAAAAAGAGGTAGTGACAATTATTTGCATTTTCCGAACGGAGGGAATGAGACTCTGGAGGGTATACGAGGTCACTACAGTGAGCCAAAGGTAGAGATGTGAGGAATATTTATAGTCTGCTGACTTCAATTTAGACGAGCTCGGGCCGCTGCTTATCTTATGCCTTTGGAATTCACGGGCTTGGAGATCACCGGAGCCCGAGCAGGCAGGGCCTGGGCGCTTCTGGATCGATGCTTTCCCCCTCAGCTCCTCCGAGCGGGTTCGCCTGCACCTCCCTAACCCGGCCTCCGCACGGTGGCAGAGAGCCCAGAAAAAGCCGGGGCGGAGAGGAAGGGGGTATGTAGGTGGGTGAATAATGAATGCCATGTAACTAGTAACTACATTTTTCTTTTTGTCACACCGACTACCACCAGGACCTAGCAATCTCCCACCTTGGTGACTGACTTGGAGCGTTCTGGGCGGTGTGGCTGATTTTACAATTCAGCCGACTGTCGTTCACGCGCCGTGGGAGTGTCGGTCGGAGAAGGGGTCCACACGTAGGAATCCGAGAGAACAAAAGGTCCCGTACCGGTCCGTAGAGGCGGCGTCCGTGTCGGCGCTGCCCTCCACTGTCTCCGTCGCGTGTGCCCCGCGGTTCGGCCACGGCGGCGGTAGGGCTGGCGGGTTGGGAGGGACTCGCGGGCCGGTACGGAGGAGAGGACCCTCACCTCCCAACAACAGCCCGGCGCCCCCTGGCCGGCGGCTAGTCCTCTTCTCCGGCAGCGGGGCGCCAGGCTGAGAACCCTTCGGGCACTTTCGCCTAGCGCTCGGCTGCGTTCGGGTGGCGGGCGGGGCGGGGCGGGGCCGGAGCCCGGGGTCTGGTGCGCGCGCGCCGCGCCGAGGCTCCCGGAGAACCGCCCCTCCCCCAGGCCCCCGCGCCCGCGCCGCCCCCTCCCCCGGAGCGAGTGTCGGCTGCGGCGACGGCGGCGGCAGAAGCTGCACAGATTGGAATCCGCCTGCCGGGCTCGGCGAAGGAGGAGGGAGGAGGAAAAAGGAGGGAGAAGGGAGAAGGGAGAAGGGAGGGCAGGAAGGCTCGGACTGCGGCGCGTCCGTCCGCGCGAGACGAAGATCGCACGGCCGCGCGAGGGGCGACCGGGCCTGGGCCGCTGCACGCCGACGGCAAGGCCGAGCCGGGACCCCGCCGCGCCCCGGCGGCTCGCCGCGCCCACCCGCTCCGCGCTGAGGGCTGGAGGATGAGTTCCCCGGATTCCGGGTGAGTTGGCCGGCGGGCAAGTGCGTGTGCGGTCCAGGAGAGGCCCGCCGCGGCCGGGGAGGCCGGCGCGGCGCTCGGGCGAAGTTTGGGAGGGAGCTGGGCGCGCGGAGGCCCGAGCGAAGGGCAGCCCGTCCCGGCTGGTCAGGCCGCGGCGGGCCCTGGGGCCGGACTGCTCCGCGGGAGACCCGCTGCCTCCAGCGTCGCGGCCCGTCTGCCCCCTGCTGCGTCCCCGCCGCTTGGCCCCTCTTTTGTTCCCCACCCCAGGGTCGCAGGCCCAGTTTGGGCTGGGCGGTGTGGGAGAAAGCCGCTCTGAGAACGCTCCTGGAACCTTACATGGGAAAGGCGCTCACCTCTTCGCCTCGGAGCTGTGAGGTTGATATTCCTGATTTGTCTCTTTACGTTTCGGGAAGATAGAAAAAAAGAACAAGTCAGTTTCTTGGGGTGGTTGCGCCCCAAGGAGCTGCTCGCCCGCCCCCACACTCGGGCGGCGGGAGGGCGCCAGGTTTCTCTGTGGTCTGCGTGTCGGTTCACCTGTTGTCTTGTCGGCCTTCGCTGCCATGTCTGTTGTGATCCTGCACTTCAGTTTCGGAAAACTTTTTGCTGGATTGTACAGGCTTTTTTTTTTTTTTTCCTCTTTCTTTTTCCAGACTCCCAGTGGAAAGGTTTGGCAAGAAAAAAAAAAAAACGAGCTTGCGTAGCCGGGCGTTGTGGCGGGCGCCTGTAGTCTCAACTACTTGGGAGGCTGAGGCAAGAGAATCGCTTAAGCCCAAGAGTTTGAGGTTGCTGTGAGCTGTGACGCGACGGCACTCTGCCCAGGGCGACATAGTCTCCAGGGAAGAAAAAAAAAAAAAAAAAAAAAAGCGCGCGTCAGGGAAGAAAAATAATATGCTATGTGTTAGGGTCTGGCGTTTTGTGACTTGCAGTCTTTAATGCTCTTGGATTTTTTTTTTTTTTTTTTTTTAATTTGAGAGAGTCTCACTTTCTCGCCCGGTACAGTGCTGTGTCGTCATAGCTCACAGCAGCCTCAAACTCCTGGGCTTAAGCGAACCACTTGCCTAAGCCTCCCAAATAGCTGGGACTACAGACGCTCTCCACAACGCCCGGCTATGTTTTAAAGACCGGGTCTTGCACTTGCTCAGGCTGGGCTCCAACTCCTGAGTTCAAGCGATCTGCCCGCCTCGCCTCACAGAATGCTGGGATTACAACCTGGCTCTTGGATGTTTTAATTTGGACAAAGTGCTGCAGGTTTTTCCCTTTAAACGGTTAACAAACTGTTAGTATATAGTATGAACTTGGAACCACTGTTATGTCATTTAATCCTTATAGCAACCCTGGTTTATTGTACTCTTAGTTATTTTAGAGGAGGAAACCAACACGCAAAGAGGTTAAATAAATTAAGTGAGCTGGGATTTGAACCCAGGTACATCCTATTCAAGTTTATGAGTTTTTCGTTTTGCTTTTGCTAGTTTGTTTTAAAGCACACTTTTTCTGCAAACACTTTGAAATGATTGCTATTTTGTTGCTTGAGTTGAAAACAACTGCTTTATTGTATTTACTTGTAAGAGGAGTTAAACTTTGTTTTTTTGTTTTTGTTTTTAAATTATTATTTATTTATTTATTTTGCAGTTTTTGGCCAGGGCTGGGTTTGAACCCACCACCTCTGGCATATGGGGCCGGTGCCCTACCCCTTTGAGCCACAGGTGCCACCCAGGAGTTAAACTTTGAATTAAAGTAGAATGTAACTTAGTTGCTTCTCATTGTTTTCAGTTGTTGAAATAAAGACTGTGGACCAGAATTAGGTTTTTACATTTAAAGGTAAAATAGGGACAATTCTCTGGATTGAGTTTATGAAAGGCCATTGAAATTTAGATTTTTTTGGATACAGAGCATCACGCTGTTGCCCTGGGTAGAGTGCTGTGACACCACAGCTCACAGCAACCTCCAACTCCTGGGCTTAAACGATTCTCTTGCCTCAGCCTCCCAAGTAGCTGGGACTACAGGCGTCTGCCACAACGCCTGTTTTTTGGTTATAGTTGTCCGTTGTTTGGCAGGCCCAGGATTTGGACCCACTAGCTCTGGTGTATGTGGCTGGCACCTTAGCCACTTGAGCAATAGGCATTGAGCCTGCAATGTATTTTTAATAGAACCAGTACTCCGTTGATGTTTTATTTTTTCTCCCTTCTTATTCTCCTCAGAGCCCATTTTACATCTTTTTTACTTCACTTCTCGTTACCCTCTGCAGTAGTGGTTCTCAATCTTCCTAATGTGTCCTAATGCTTTAACCCCTTTGGCGGTCCTCATGTTATGGTAACCCCCAAACATAAAATTATTTTTGTTGCTACTTCATAACTGTAATTTTGCTACTATTATGAATCGTAATGTAAATATCTGATATGCAGGATGTATTTTCGTTGTCACAAAGGAATCTCAACCCACAGCTTAAGAACTACAGCTCTACAGAAAAGATTGGACAGCCCGTGGGAGCTCCTTCCTTAGATTCCTTCTATCCTTCCAGCTCAGAGGAAAAATACTTTTTGTCCTTTTTAGTAGGTGGCACTTTGTTTTAGTTTTTCTTTGCTTTTCCTAATAAACAGAACATGAGTTATCCTCTGTCGTCTTTGAGTTCTTAAAGATGCAAATGTACTTAAGATTCCTTCAGTTTACAGAAACCTTAAGTCAACTACTTCCTCAAGCTGTCTTGTTGCTTTTCCCTTTCAAATCATTGGAACATTTCAGAATTTTTTTTGTTATAAAAGTAATATGTGGTCATTAAAGAAAAATTGCAAAATAGAGCACAATTGAAATAAAGTTGAAAACTCATTCATAATTCCTTCTCCAGAGTTCGCTAAGAATAGTCTACTTTTCTTGCCCCCCTCTCCCTTTTTTGGAGACTGAATCTCACTCTTGCCCAGGCTAGAATGCCCTGGTGTCAGATTAGCTCAAAGCAACTTCAAACTTTTAGTTTCAAACTATCCTTCCCGCCTCAACCTCCTGAGAAGCTGATACTACAGGCACCTGCCACAATGCCCAGCTAATTTTTCTGTTTTTAGTAGAGACAGTCTGGGTCTTGTTTAGGCTGTTCCTGAACTCCTGAGCTCAAGGAATCCTTTTGCCTTAGCCTCCAGACTGCTATGATTATTTACAGGTGTGAGCCACCATTCCTGGCCTTGCCATTCATTCTTAACCCTTGTTATCTGGATTTCACCTTCATAAGTTTAAGCACCTTTTCTCAGTCCTCTCCCTGAGCTTTCTGTTACATTTAGCATTCTCCTCTCCTTGGCTTCCATTTGGCCATACATTTCATTCAGCAACTACTTGTAACATACAGTGCAAGGCAGTAGGATACAGTAACAGGTACAGTCTTTACCCTCATGGAGCTTGAAGTCTAGTGGGAGAACCATACATTGAAGAATGAATTTTGTAGTTAAATGTAATGTGGTTTTAATATAAGTGCAGAATATTACAAGAGCTTAAAATAGGGGCTTCACCTTGTGCTGGTGGTGCTGGGAGAGTCCGAGGATTCTTTAAAAATATTACCTTGGGCTTGGCACCCATAGCTCAGTGATTAGGGCACTAGCCTCATACACCGAGGCTGGCAGGTTTGAACCTGGCCCGGGCCTGCTAAACAACAATGACAACAATAAAACAGCTGGGCATTATGTTGTGCGCCTGTAGTCCCTGCTACTGGGGAGGTTGAGGCAAGAGAATTGCTTAAGCCCAAGAGTTTGAGGTTGCTGTGAGCAGTGATGCCATGGCACGCTACTGAGGGCGACATAGACTGTGTCTCAAAAATAAATTAATAAAATGAAAAATATTACCTTGGCACCCAGGATAATTGTGAAAGATGACAGCAATTAATGAGATGAAAAATGGGGCTTATGTGGCATTGCACTGAGTTTGTTCTTCTTTGCCCCTTTTCTCCCTGCTGTTCTTCCTCCTCTTAAATAGGTGTTCTCCAAGTTTCACTTTTCAGATGTTTCTATATGTCTCTAGTCCCTTGACATTATCATTCAGAACCTTTCTATGTGAATAATCCCAATTTTTTATTTTCACACAAATCCTGTTTTTTTCAGTTGCTTTATGCATATCTGTACCTAGTTCTGGTTTAGACTGAACTCCTTTTCTTTACCAAACTTGCTTCTCTGGTGTTCCCTGTTTCTGTTGATGACATACCAAACCCCGACCATTTCCCTTTTTATCATATCTTATGTTTAGCCAACAACTGTTGATTCTGTTTTCATGATATTATAACTGTTTTGCTCTTTATTCCTGCTAACTCTGCTACAATTCCTAATTCATGGTATCAGGGTAGAAATAGAGTTTGATGTCTTTCCATTTTCTCTTTTCTGAAGCAGTTTAGACTGGACTTAATCTGTTCCTTGAAAATTTGGCAGATCTCACCTGTAAGGCTAGTTAGGCCTAGATTTTTTTCCTGGAAGGGACTCTGAATACATTTCAGTTTATTGAATAGCTGTTGGTTTGTATAGGTTTCCTACTAATTGTGTGAATTTTGATGTTTTGTATTTTTTCCAGAAATTTATTTACTGACTTTCAAATCTGGTTTTTTTTTTTTTTTTTTTGAGACACAGTCTCACTATTGTGTCACCGCTCACAGCAACCTCAGACTCCTAGGCTAAAGCGATTCTCTGGCCTCAGCCTCCCGAGTAGCTAGGACTTCAGGTACCCACCACAATGCCTGGCTATTTTTTCAGATAAGAGATCTTTCTCTTGCTCAGGCTGGTCTTGAACTCGTGAGCTCAGTCAGTCATCTCACCTGGACAAATGGTAAGATTGTCTTGCCTTCAGTTTTTCCTTTATCCAGTTTATCTTATGCATTTCTGCCAAAATTAATTTTGAAGTCAATTCTTATCACTTCTCTGCTCAGAAGTTTCCAATGTCTTCCATCAAATGCAGTTCTTTCTATTTGCCTCAGATTTACCTTGTTCTTTTCTATCACTAGTTTTGCTCCCTGCCCGTATTCTTTCCTCCCCTACTAGATTGTTCCTTATACTGCATATATGGCCAAATTGTTGCATGTTGAAGACCTTTTTTTGCAGTTTTTGGCCGGGGCTGGGTTTGAACCTGCCACTTCCTGGATATGGGGCCTGCACCCTACTTTGAGCCACAGGCACTGCCCTTGTTTTTTTGAGGCAGAGTCACTATGTCGCCCTGTTTAGAGTGCCAGCCTCACAGCTCACAGTAACCTCAAACTCCTGGGCCCAAGCAATTCTGCTGGCTCAGCCTCCCAAGTAGCTAGGACTATAGGCACCTGCCACAATGCCTTGCTATGTTTTGGTTGTAGTTGTCATTGTTGTTTGGCAGGCTTGGGCTGGGTTAGAACCCGCCAGCTCCAGTGTATGTGACTGGCGCTCTAGCTACTGAGCTACAGGTGCTGAGCCAGTCCTACCCATTTTTTAAACCTCATTTCAAATTCCATCTCTTTCTTAAGTCTTACCCATATTTTCAGATTTATACCATATTCTGTAGTCCTTTTTTTTTTTTTTTTTTTTTTTTGCATAGTTTCTTATCTAGTATATTTTGATTATACTTTTAAAAAATTATCTTTATTGAAGTATAGCTTATATGCATTGACATATACAAGTTAAATGTGCATTTCTGTGAGTCATTTGGTATTTTAGAGCAGTTTTTTTTTTTTAGACAAATATTAGCTCCACTACTAGATTGCAGGGTGAGTCTGCAACTGACTTTATTACATATTAAAATAAATAAATGGGGAAATGCTCCTGTCTTGCCTAGCAATGGCTAGTGAACTGTACTGATCTCTTGGATTTTAGGAGCTGGAGGCCTTGGAAAGGAAGGAAAATGTCATACTCTAATGCTAATTTTTATTTTCCTTTTTTGAAACAGAATCTCACTCTGTTGCCCCAGGCTAGAGTGCTCTGGGTCAGCCTAACTCACAGCAACCTCAAGTGATCTCCTGCCTCAGCCTTCTGAGCAGCTGAGACTACAGGTGCCTGACACAATGACCAGCTAGTTTTTCTATTTTTAGTAGAGATGGAGGTCTCACTCTTGCTCAGGCTGGTCTGGAACTCCTGAGCTCAAGCAGCCCATCTGCTTCAGGCTCCCAGAGTGCTGGGATATGTGTGTGAGACTCCTTTTCCAGCATATGTGAAGTAGGAACTCTTTTTCTTTCTTTTCCCCCCTCCCACTTTTTTACTAGTTTTTATGCTTTTACAATGCCTTTTTAGTACCAGAGAGTCCATATTAACTATTTGGACCAACTCTTTAACACTTACAAGATTAACTGTTGAATTATATTGAATTGCGTCAATTGTAAGGTGCACCGTAGTTTTATAAACCATTTGTATAGAAAATGTGCTTTTACTTGTAAGAAACCATTGCTTATATGGAGCATTCCACTTTCAGAGATTCTGAAATATGAAAAATACATGCTTCTTAGAATTGATGAATAGGGTTTTTCTCTAACTGAAACATCTGCTCCTTTGGTGTGAATGTTGAGAAGAAAAAATTTAAACTCATGGGGTTGGCTCTACTGTCACTGTGAAAAGTTATTTTTAGAGGAGAATGCTTGTTGACCCTCTTAAATAAGTGAAAAATTGGCCGAGTGCGATGCCTCACACCTGTAATCTTAGCACTTTGGGAGGCCGAGGCAGGTGGATTGCTTGAGCTTGTGAGTTTGAGAGCAGCCTGAGCAAAAGCAAGACCCTGTCTGTACTAAAAATACAAAAACTGAGACAAGAGGATTGCTTGAGCCCAACAGTTGGAGGTTGCTGTGAGCTATGATGTCACGGTACTCTACCCAGGGTGACAGCTTGAGACTCTGTCTCAAAAAAAAAAAAAAAAAAAAAAAAATGGGGGGGGGGGCTCCGCACCCGTACCACAGTGGTTACGGCACCAGCCACATGCACCAAGACTTAGCAGGTTCAAACCTGGCCCAGGTCAGCTAGACAACAATGAACAACTGCAACAACAACAAAAAATAGCTGGTTGTTGGGTGCCTATAGTCCCAGCTACTTGGGAGGCTGAGGTAAGAGAATCACTTAAGCCCAAGAGTTTGAGGTTGCTGTGAGCTGTGATGCCACGGCACTCTACCCAGGGTAACATAGTAAGACTATGCCTCCAAAAAACAAAAAAAAAGTGAAAAGTTTCAGCCAGGGTAGAGAAATATACGTTTTGGGATGGGTTTCCCACAGCTAGGTAGGGCAGTTTGATTGGGAGGTACTTTGACCCCAGGTTTTTGTATTTTTCCCCATAATTTCTTTTGCTTATTTTCTAAGAGCTGGTGATTTTCACATGGCAGACTGTGTAATAGGGGAATTGTCGGAGAGTTTGATGCCCAATTGTATGAATAATTTTAAAGATAAGATCCAGTGTTTGTGTATCTTTATCAATTACGGCATACTTAGTTTTTAGAAAAGTAGATCAAAAAATAAATGTGTTTGGATATTTTACTGAATCATATATATCAGTTTTTACAGCCAGTATTTTAAAGACTATTAGTTCTTTAATAAAACAGAATGAAAAAAAAAACCCAGAATGATGTGCTTAGAGGCCCCCAGTGGTGTTTTTGAAGAGAGGGGTGGGGTCAGTGGATCACTAAACTAAGTTCATATGCGCAATTAAATATAGCACTAAACCAGGGGTCCTCAAACTTTTTAAACAGGGGGCCAGTTCACTGTCCCTCAGATCTTTGGAGGGCCAAACTATAGTTAAAAAAAAACAAAACAAAAAAACTATGAACAAATTCCTATGCACACTGCACATATCTTATTTTGAAGTGAAAAAACAAAACGGGAACAAATACAATCACACCAATCATACCGCCTCATGTGGCCCGCGGGCGGTAGTTTGAGGACCCCTGAACTAAAGAATAAATAGGGCCAGGCATGGTGGCTCATACCTGGAATTCTAGCATTTTGGGAGGCCCAGCCAGGCAGATTGCCTGAGCTCAGGAGTTTGAGACCAGTCTGAGCAAGAGTGAGACATCTGTCTGTACTAAAAATAAACTTGCCAGGTGTTGTTGTGGGCACCTATAGTCCCAGCTACTTGGTGTGAGGCAAGAGGATCACTTGAGCCCAAGAGTTCGAAGTTGCTGTGAGCTATAACTCCAGTCTATAGATAGAGGGTGAGTGAGTGAGACTATCTCAATAACTAGATTTGAAAACTATTATCTTTCATTTACTTTGTTGTTGTAGACCTTGTCACCTTCCTTTTATAATTTTCTGATGAGCCTTTTTTTCTCATGGTATAGGTTTGTGATTCCACTAATATCTGAAACAGTGGAGCTTTGATGTTCTCTAGTTGTATATAATTGGCTGTTTCTTTGTAAGGGAGGATGATGCTACATGCCTCTAGTCTTGGGAGGCTTGGGAGGCTGAGGCAATAGGATTGATCAAGCCCAAGAGTTTGAGGTTGCTGTGAGCTAGGATGATGCCATGGCATGCTACCCAAGGTGACATAGTGAGACTTGTCTCAAAAAAAAAAAAAAAAAAAAATTAGAATTGCAGATTAGGGAGATATCAGTTACACATTGGAAAATCATTTTGAAAAGAGGAAGACCTGCCTCAACACCTGTAGCTCAGCAGCTGGGTGCTGGCCACATACACCTGGGCTGGCTGGTTTGAACCCAGCTGGGGCCTGCCAAACAACAATGACAACTACAACCAAAAAATAGCTGGGCATTGTGGCGGGCACCTGTTGTCCCAGCTACTTGGGAGGCTGAGGCAAGAGAATTGCTTAAGCGCAGGAGTCTGAGGTTGCTGTGAGCTGTGACTCCACAGTGCCTGTACCCAGCCTGTGAGCTGTGACACCACAGTGCCTGTACTCAAGACAGCTTGAGACTCTGTCTCAAAAAAAAAGAGGAGACTAAAAGCACAAACTGGTAGGGATGCTTTTTGGACAATCTAAGGTGGTGGAGGATAATTAGGGCCTGGAAAGGACCAGAGATAACTAGCAAAGCGGCTTGGTGCCTGTAGCTCAGCGCCAGCCACATACATTGGAGCTGGCAGGTTCGAATCCATCCTGGGCCTGTCAAACAACACTGACAACTACAACCAAAAAATAACTGGGCTTTGTGGCGGGTGCCTAGTCCCAGCTACTTGGGAGTCTGAGGCAAGAGAATCGCTTAAGCCCAAGAGCTTGATGTTGCTATGAACTGTGATGCCATGACACTCTACCTAGGATGACATAGTGAGACTCCACCTCAGTAAATAAATAAATAAATAAATAAATAGCAAAGGATAAAAGAAGGAATGGGGTTAGCAAGAATAATTCCCAGGTTTGTAGCTGGCAAGCAGAGTAGATATATGTTGGCTGAGATGAAAAATGTTGAGGTCAGGCTGGTTCGTGGAAGAAAATAGTATAATCTTGATCTTACAGAGTTTGAGATTTCTCTGAAACAACCAAAAAGAGATCCCCACTTGCAAACATACTTATGGGTCTGTAGTTTGACAGGTTTGGGCTGGAGGTGGACAGTTGGTAGCGATTACCATGTAGATTTTACAGTCCAACAATGGAAGTGGGTGGCTCTCTCAAGTAACTTACTTTCAAATGACAAACTCAATTCAAATTAGTTTAAAGTGGAAAAAATACTAGTTTTTTTTCTCATCTTATGTTTTTGAAGATATTAGAAATAGATATGGCTGGATCTAAGTGTTCAAATTATATAATTGGGGGTTCTGTCTTCTCTGTTCTCCACTTTTTTGGCCTCCTTTTCAGGCAGGTGCGTTCATCTGGCAGAGGAGGACCACTGGCTACTGCAGGCTTAAATTAGATGGGCCCGACTGCTCTGGAATCAGGAGGGGAATGGGGGAACCTGTTTTTCTGGTGTGTATGTGTTCCGTCTCCTCAGGAGAGTCCTAGTGGGTCAACATGGAAAATGGGGTGTCATTATTGTCAGGCCTGGCTTACAGTTCCATTGCAGCAGTCAGGGAGCTGTTTAAATACCGCAATTGATAAGTCTTCTTGGAACCATGTGGGGGGGGAGGAGCAAGGGTGGTTTCCCAAAAGAAAAGATGGCTTTGGGCAGGTAACCAACATAAATCCACTGATTTTTTATTCTTAACCTTTTTTCTTTTTGAGACAAGAGTCTGTTTCTCTGGGTAGAGTACTATGGCGTCACAGCTCACAGCATCCTCAAACTCAGGCTCAAGCGATCCTCTTGCCTCAGTTTTTCTGTTTTTTAGTAGAGATGGGAATTTCGCTTTTCTCTCAGGCTGGTCTTGAACTCATGAGCTCAAGCAGTCTACCTGCTTCGGCCTCCCAGAGTGCTAGGATTACAGGCATGAGCCACTGTGCCTGGCCTTATTCTTTACCTTTTTTAAAGTTTTTTTTTTTTTAAGATGTTGAAGAGAAATATACAAATAAAGCAATTGTGTGTACAATTTCAGTTTATACTGTGGACCTCATATTGAGAGCTCCTGTTGTATACAGCAAAGAGCCTCGAACAGAACCCTGAGAAATGCCAATTTAAGGCCTGGGTAGAGAAGGAAGACATAAAAAAATTATCTGATTGTAGTTATGCTATCAGCTACAAAAGGAAAGTCTAGGGAGCTTTCAAGAGTACGTAAGCCCATAGCTCAGTGGTTAGGGTGCCAGCCACTTACAACAGGGCTGGCAGGTTTGAACCTGACCCGGGCCTGCTAAACAACAATGACAACTGCAACAACAACAACAACAAAAATAGCTGGGAATTACGGTGGGCTCCTATAGTCCCAGCTACTTGAGAGGCTGAGGCAAGAGAATCGCTGCCTTAAGCCCAAGAGTTTGAGGTTGCTATGAGCTGTGATGCCATGAGGATGACAAAGTGAAACTTTGTCTCAAAAAAAAATTATAAAAGCTGTCTAGAACAGTGGCTCACACCTGTTTGAGACAGCCAGAGCAAGAGTGAGACCCTGTTTTTAAAACTAGCAGGGTGTTGTGACAGGTGTCTGTAGTCCCAGCTACTTGCGGGTAAGGCAAGAGGATTGCCTGAGTCCAAGAGTTTGAGGTTGCTGTAAACTATAATGCTACAGGACTCTACCAAGGGTGACAAAGTGACACTCTGTCTATTAAAAAAAGTTATACATGTAGTGTGAATAATTTGAGAAATAATAAAATTAATAAGCAGAATAATTAAGTTTTGATTTCTGATTTTTTATAAATAGCATCTAGTACTGGTTCTACCACTAAGTAGCTGTGCAATCTTTTTCTTTTTTTTTTTTTCTTTTTAATTTTATTTCTTCACTTTTGAAAGAAGCCATGCAGTCTTAGATGCCAAGCTGAACCTATCTGAATTTTCATTTTCTTGTCTTAAAAAGCAAAAGGGACTTGGTAAACATTAAGATCATTTGCCCATCGATCCACGAATGGATTAATAAATTGTGGTATATGTACACCAGGGAATATTATGCAGTCTTAAAGAAAGATGGAGACTTTACCTCTTTCATGTTTACATGGATGGAGCTGGAACATAATTCTTCTTAGTAAAGTATCTCAAGAATGGAAGAAAAAGTATCCAATGTACTCAGCCCTACTATGAAATTAATTTATGGCTTTCTCATGAAAGCTATAACCCAGTTATAACCCAAGAATAGGGGGAAGGGAAAGTGGGCCGAGGGACGGTGATTGGTGGAATTACACCTGCGGTGCATCTTACAAGGGTATATGTGAAACTTAGTAAATGTAGAATGTAAATGTCTTAACACAATAACTTAGAAAATGCCAGGAAGGCTATGTTAACCAGTGTGATGAAAATGTGTCAAATGGTCTATAAAACCAATGTATGGTGCCCCATGATCTCATTAATATACACAGCTATGATTTAATTAAAAAAAATTAAGATCATTTTTCTGGGGTGGTGCCTGTGGCTCAAAGGAGTAGGGCACCGACCCCATAAGCTGGAGGTGATGGGTTCAAACCCAGCCCCAGCCAAAAACTGGAAAAAAAAAAAAAAGATAATTTTTCTGCTTTAAAAAAGAAAAGAAAATGCTGTGCAGAGAATTTAGTTGCCAAAATTGCAGGTCATTGTTAATGCTTTTGGTCCTAATGACATCACTGGATTTCTGACTTTTGGCTGAAAATTCACTCTTCTAGCCTTGCAAATAATGAAAGGAATATGGCTTATGACCAATGGTATTCTTTGCATACCCTGCTTTCTTATCTCCCTTTTTGAGCATTAATTTGTTTTTCTTTAGCTGTTAGGTAAAATACCTGAAATGTTGTGAGTGTAGACTCAATTTGTAAGTTAAGAAATCTGTATGAGACTTGCATGCTTGTGATCCTGTTTTATGTATATTAAAATTTGAAGGTAGTTTTCTCATTAACAATTCTTGGGCCGTGCTTGTGGCTCAGTGAGTAGGGCACCCGGCCCATATGCCGAGGGTGGCAGGTTCAAACCTGGCCCCTGCCAAACTGCAACAACAACAACAACAACAACAAATAGCTAGTGTTGTGGCAGGTGCCTGTAGTTCAAGCTACTCGGGAGGCTGAGGCAAGAGAATCGCCTACGCCCAAGAGCTGGAGGTTGCTGTGAGCTGTGACGCATGGCACTCTACCAAGGGCCACAAAGTTAGACGCTGTTTCAAAAAACAAAAACAAAAAACAATGAATTCTTTTTGTGATGTATTTCAGTAGTATGTAGGTCTTGTGTCTTTTAAATGGATATTTTAGATTCCTAGCTAAAAGAAGTTCCTGATAGGATGTTTAAAGTAAAGACTGTTGGGAAGCTAAGGTGGGAGGATTGCTTGAGGCCAGGAGTTTGAGGCTAGCCTGGGCAATTTAGAAGTCCTTGTATCTTAAAAAAAAAAAACAACCAAAAAACCTGGGTGTGGTGTTGAACACCTGTGGTTCTGGCTGTGGGGCAGGAGGATGGACTTGAGCCCAGGAGTTTGAGGTTACAGTGAATGAGGATTGAGCCACTGAACTTCAGCCTGAATAACAGTAAGATCCTGTCTCTTAATGGGAAGGGGAGGGCAGGAGGCACTGAAGGCTTTTAAATTCTGGTTCTTAACATGTCTGTATTTTTTAAAAAATCTTGGAAAAAAGTCATGAAATAAAAATATTTCCACAGTAATTATCCAGAAGTATCTTAAATATACATCAAATTGACAAAATACAGTTACTGGATGACAGATTTTTTTTTAATCTCCATTTTAGTAATCTTTTATATAATAAAAATGTTGGGGAAAAATTACATGTTGAATTTGTATGTGTATCTTAGCAAAGAAAAACAGTTAATCTTCCTGAAATAGTGCTTTAGTCATCATCCCTATTTGTTAAATATTTTTCTTTGGTTTCTTATTTGCTTACAATATAAAATCCAAATTATCTCAGACTAGTCTTCTGCTCTGGCCCAGCCTGCCTTTTCTGCCTCTTTTATTTCCTACTATTTTATTAGCCTAAGTCACTTAAACATCCAGTTCTGGGTTTGGTTTCAGAATCCCTTAGACCAGCGGTTCTCAACCTGTGGGTTGTGACCCCTTTGTAACAATGAAAATTACATCGTGGCATTAGGAAGGTTGAGAGCCACTACCTTAGACCTATCCTGTCTGTTGCAGTAGCTACTACCACATGGGGCTACCGAACACTTGGAATGTGGTTAGTCTGAATTGAGCTGTACTATAAAGTGTAAAATTACACATTAGATTTGAACATGATATAAAACATATAGGTCTAACATCTGTAACTCAGTGAGTAGGGTGCCAGCCACATACACTGAGGCTGGTGGGTTTGAGCCCAGCCCAGGCTTGCTAAACAACAGTGTCAACTGCAACCAAAAAATAGCCAGGCATTCTGGCAAACGCCTGTAGTCCCAGCTACTTGGGAGGCTGAAGCAAGAGATTTTCTTAAGCCCAAGATTTGAGGTTGCTGTGAGCTGTGACGTCATGGCATTCTGTGGAAGGTGACATAGCGAGACACTGTCTCAAAAAAAAAAAAACCATGTAAAATATCTCATACTTTAAAAATATTGATTGCATTTTAAAGTGATCTTTTGGGGACACATTGGATTAAAGAAATGTATTAAAATTAATTTCATGTGATTCTTTTGACTTTTTAAATGTGGCAACTGGAAAATTTAAAATTACACATTATATTGGACAGTACTGCCTTTAACTTTTCTTAGTTCTTTGCCCATCAGAAAGCTTTAAAATATGGTGTAAATTCTTGTCTCTTCTCTCAAGCCTATGTCAGTGGTTCAAGCCTTAAAGTTAGTTCTCCTGTGTTACCATTTGAAGATAGTAATTTGGTATTTCTTGTACCATCTATTAATATATTAGGTTTCTTTACTATAAACCTTCTCAGAGCTTTTAATGTGCTAATACAGTGAAACTCCAATATAGTTTCCATATTACCATGGAACCTTGTGTTTTTTCTGTTACTTGTATAGAGATAAGTATCATTTTTCTTTTCTTTCTTTTTTTTTTTTTTTGAAACAGTCTCACTTTGTCTCCTTCATAGAGTGCTGTTACATCACAGCTCACAGCAACCTCCAGCCCTTGGGCTTAGGCAATTCTTTTGCCTCAGGCTCCCGAGTAGCTGGGACTACAGGAGCTTGCCACAATGCCCAGGTATTTTGTTGTTGTTGTTGCTGCAGTTTGGCTGGGGCTGGGTTCAAATGTGCCACCCTCAGTGTATGGAGCCGGTGCCCTACTCACTGAGATACAGGCGCCGCCCCGATAATTTTTATTTTCTGTATGTATTCATTACTTTCTCTTTCTGCATCTCCTCTCCTAAAATGGGGTAATACTATATATCAGGGGTGGCGAACAGGCTGCTAGAGCTGCATACGGCTCCCGGCCAAAATGAATTTCGGCTCTTTGCCTCTTATTATTTTGTATACTGTGGCTCTTTGCCAAGTTTGGATTTTGTTATGCTGCTTCTGAGGAGGGACCTCTGAGGAGTGATCTCCGAGCGCGTAGTCGAACTTGTTCGCCACCCCTG
>CAUYPK010142554.1:0-13348 GCA_963574355.1 Loris lydekkerianus
ACGCTGGCTCCCAGTGCCCACCCGTGGCAGCCCTCACGCTGGCTCTCAGTGCCTTCCCGTGGCAGCCCTCACACTGGCTCTCAGTGCCCAACCGTGGCAGCCCTCACGCTGGCTCCCAGTGCCCACCCGTGGCAGCTCTCACGCTGGCTCCCAGTGCCCACCCGTGGCAGCCCTCACGCTGGCTCCCAGTGCCCACCCGTGGCAGCCCTCACGCTGGCTCTCAGTGCCCTCCCGTGGCAGCCCTCACGCTGGCTCTCAGTGCCCTCCCGTGGCAGCCTTCACGCTGGCTCTCAGTGCCCTCCCGTGGCAGCCTTCACACCCTGGCTCCCTGTGGGGCACATTCCATTTTTGCTGTGGAGAGAGTATTCTCTGGTGAGCCTGCTTTCGACTTTTCCCCACCCACAGCTCCTGCCCCAGAAACATAGCACCCTGTGTCTTGTGGAGAGGCTCCCTCGCCCTGGAGGCATGTCTTCCTTGCTGGCCATCAATGAGGCACACTTGCTCACAATGGTTCTGGGAAACTGCCCCACTCTTCCCTTCACTCCCAGCCTTGCTGCCAAGTGCAGCTCTGCTCGGCTTCCCACCTTCAGGATCTCTGGTCCAGAAACATATCCAGTCTCCAGGTCCACACATTGGTTCCCAGGAATTCCCTCACTGCCTTCTCTTCTGACAGCTCTCCTGGGAGGGGCCCACGAGTTTCCACAGTTGAACAAGCATCAACTCAAGCATGAAATGCTGGTCTCCCCCCTTAGCTGGCATCCTCAGCCTCTCTTTCAATACCTGTCCCTTCCTTCTGTCAGCCCCTCCCTTCCCGGGTTTAGGGAGAAAAGAAGAAATGCACAGGACTTCTCTCCTAAGCATAAAGGGTGACCCCTGTCTGGATCCTCTCTGCTCATATAAGGGGAAGGGTGAGAGAAGAGAGACTGCTCTGGAATGTTCTTCATGAGATCTCATGATGTAGCTGTTGTATCTCTCAGCCACTGTGCTCAACTTTGGGACTTTACACAAATTTGGAGAGAATAGGAGCTGTGTTCAATACTCAGTCACATTTGATTCTTTAATGGTAACTCCACAGTGGTTTCATGGCAGGTGCCCTGATTCCTGCTCACACCTTTCCCGGGACTCCCGCATCCCAGGTGCTGGCAACCACCTGCAACGTCTCAAACATGACATGCTTTTCCTGTCTCTCCCAAACTATTGCCACCTATGCTTGAAATCGTCATTATTCCCCACTTGGTCTGCCAAAGGCCCATCCATTTTTCCAGACAAAAGTAAGAATCATGTCTGTGAAAATATTCTTCCTTTTTTACATACAGGAGCCAAGGAAAACTTCCCTATTGCCCTCTGAAGTTTTGGTTAAAATTTAACTCACCAATGTTGATTAGAGGAAAAGCATGCAAATTTATATAACGTGTATGCCTGGGAGAATCACAGACTGATCACCCACCTCTTTGTGGAATTCAGAAGCTTATACACACCTGGAAAAACAGGTTATGGGGGGAGGGAGAGGAATTCTGTGGAAGAGCAGTAAAGATTACTAGAGAGAATGCATGAATCTAGGAACAGAGATTAATTTGTAAATTGTTTCCTTCAATAGTGAAAGAGTCTGTTCAGATGTGGTTACATATTTGGTCTTACAGGGAAGGGAATTAAAAAATGATTACTCTCTTTGGTGGGTCTGTGTTTAGGCAGACAAACTTCTTTAGGAAAGACTATGGGTGAAGGGGAGGTCACAGAGACCTTGAGGTCCCTTCAGTATAGTATGTCAAAGCACCACAGTTTGGAGTATCAGTCTCTGAGTCCCAACATTTATCTCATTGCTTCTTCAAATGTGTCTATCACAAGAGATATTAAATTGATGGGGAATTAATGAAATCAGTGAAATTTATTGAGTATCTACCAAGAGATGAAAATCATTCTCATTAGTCTAGGAGGTCTGTGAGACCGAAGGGTATATATTATTTATTTTATGCTCCCAGACACAAAGTGCACACCTGCAGGAGACCGGAAGTGTTACCCCCAAATATGCAGGATTATTGAGCTGAAGGCAATTAAGAAGAAGCAGGTACAGGGAAGCTCTCTGCCCTGCCTCTATTCATCTAAAAGTGGGACATAGATGGAGCAGGACACAAGGTACCCTGGCCCTCTTGCTACGTGGTACCAGGGAGGACAAATTACCACTGAAGATAACTTTTGGTCCTTAGCATCTAGAGATGATAACAGAGGAATTGACTTTAACAAGATGGACTTACTAGCTTTATCTGCCTTTATTTGCCTTCCCACAAGTTGTCACTCCTAGAGACTCATAGTCCTTTTCTTTTGTCTTGTCTCTTCTTCAAAAATGTACCATTCTTTGTTGAAGATGCTATATAAGGAGGAATGCAAAGCTACCTCCTGGCAAACTACTCATTCTGTCATGTATATATGACATATACTTGAACATACTTCTGTTCGTTTTTCTCTTGTTAATCTGTCTTTTGTTACATGGATCCACTCCAACTAAGAACTTGTTGAAAAAAAAAAATTATTCTCCCCTACATCTTCATAAGTATTGAATGACTAATAGATGAGTTAGTACAAAGAGGATTGTAAAAGGAAGAAGACAGATATAAATCCTGCATCATGAGAAAACAGAAGAAAAAGGGGCTTCGACTAAAAGTATTAAGGAAAGCATTTTGGAGAAGATGATATTGGGTCTAGGGTACTATGGGGTACTATGGAGGGTACTATGGGGTGAATTATGTCTCCCCCTTAACATTCATATTCTGAAGTTGTCATGTCCAGCACTTCAGACTGTGGACATTGCAGATATAATTAGTTAAGATCAGGTCATACTGAGTAGGATGGGTTCCTGATGCATGTGACAGCGTCTTTAGAGAAAGGAGAAATTCAGACAGACACACACAGGGAAAAAGCCAGGTGTGGATAAAGGTTGAGATCAAGGCGATCAGGCAGATGCCAAGGAATGCCAAGACTGTCAGCCAAACACCAGAAGCTGGAAGGGAGAGGCATGGGGCGGACGTGCTCACAGCCCTCAGAAAAAACCCAGTCTGCCGGCGTTTGATTCTAGACATAGAGATGGCAGAACCGCAAGACAAGACATTTCTGTTTAAGCCACCCAGCTGGCCATACTTTGTTTTGGCGGCTCTAGCAAGCTAGTACAAGATTTCCTCAGGTGAATGCCAGGAAGCAGGTGGAAGGAAGATCTGGAGCAGGAAGGATGGTGGGTGGACCCCCAGGAACAGCCAAGACTTCTTGGGAGTGAAACAGACAGCCCTGCACTGGCCAGGGGCAAGTGGATGTGAGGATGAAGCTGCGAGGATGAAGGCTGTCCGGGAGGGATCTAGGCTGCAATGTGTCTATTGTCATCTGTCATATTACATGGCTGGATCCTTTCTGGAGATCTCAGATAGAGAAGTTTAGAGCTTGACTGTAAGAGACCTTAAATGCCTTGCTGAAAAGCTAAGACTTTTTTAAGTAACAGGGACCTTTTACAGCTTGCTAAGCTTTGGACAATAAGGTCAGTTATGCTTCAATCATTCATCAAACCAACAAGCACTGTATGACTGCTGAGTGTTCTAGGCATTGAGATTAAGGTAGGGGGAGAGGAAAAAATGCAAAAAATAAATGCCATATCAAGATACTTGTGAAGAAAAAAAGTCAGGGCAACAAGTGGGGGAAGATAGATAAACAAATGAACAAATGAACCAACGTATACCGTGTAACAGTGTCAGTGGGAGAAAAGGAAGCCGGGCCGCGTGGGAAGATGAAGAGCCTGATGGAAGGGAAGGGAAGGGGCAGAGAGGTGAGTCGTCCCTGGAGGACGGTTGTCAGGGGAGGGGGCATCTGAGACCAGCAGGAGGCAGGGAGCAAGCCATGGATATTGATGGCTGAGCAGTTCCAGCTGCAGGGCGGGGGGTGCGCGTGGGTGGTGTTGGTGGGAACAGGAGGAAAGCCATTGCAGCTGCCATGCTGTGAGCAGAAGGGAGACCTGTGGAGATGAAAAACAGAAAGCGGGGGGGGGGGGGGAGATGCGAGATAACAGGGTATAATGATGAGAAATAATTATAGTTGCAAATGTTGGGTTCTTTTCTCTTGGGATAGCACCCTGAAAGGGACAGCCACTCCAAGCTGACTGCTGGAAAGTCAGTCAAGACCCAGGTGCACACTTCCCATCCAGGAATGGCCAAGGAGAAGTCACACCTTGAATGCTGGCACACAGCCGTTAGTACACATCCATGAACACACAGCTGTGAGCACACAGCAGTTAGTACACAGTCGTGAGCACACAGCCATTAGTACAGAGCCATGAACACACAGCTGTGAGCACACAGCAGTTAGTACACAGCTGTGAGCACACAGCCATTAGTACACAGCCATGAGCAGACAGCCATGAGCACACAGCCGTTAGCACACAGCCATGAACACACAGCTGTGAGCACACAGCAGTTAGTACACAGCCGTGAGCATACAGCCATGAGCACACAGCCATTAGTACACAGCCATGAACACACAGCTATGAGCACACAGCGGTTAGTACACAGCCGTGAGCATGCAGCCGTGAGCACACAGCTGTTAGGACTCAGCCATGAGCACACAGCTGTTAGCTTACCCAAAGACCAGAGGACCTGATGACCCATCCTGCTCTTCCACAACAAAGGCTATTGCAATAATGTTGGGTGCATGAACAGTGCTGCTGAATGTAAGTGCCGTTCTTCTTACTTTGGAGGAATAATGAATTATTGAAAAACATTCAGCTTTCCCTGCAACACATATTTCCTCATAGCTTTTAAGGCATAAGAGCCAGGAAACTACACCAAATATTATGTATAGAATATGTTCTCAGCATTTTAAGAGTCAAGTCAGCAACAGAAGCAATTGAAATATTTACATAATTAGAAAGCATGGTCAGAATTTAAATAAATCATTATAGGCCCTGTCTACACTAAAAAGCCCTAAAGCTCCCACCTAGCTCCAAATTAATGCACAGGGAAGAATGGCACCAAATTACCTACCAAACTTGAGCTGTAATAATTACATAGGCCTCAGTCAATAACCAGGCCAAGTTTAAATGAGAGGGAAACCATACTTTGCTGTATTCATGCCCATCATTTGATTAACATTTACAAACAAAAATGAGATCTCACAGCTCTCTGGTGAGGCATGAAATATTTCATTGTTCTCTATTGAGAGGCAGAGAAATTTGCAAAGGTCATTTTAAATATTTTTTTTGTAATGATTTCACACACACACAAAATCAGAGATAAAGTAGAAAATTTAACTTGGTCCCATGCTCTGGTTGAGAGGACAATATTCATTTCCAACTTCCCAGAGGTTTGAATTCTAGCCATTGTGGGAAGACTGACAAATCTTATCTAAATTGCCATTTTTCAAAAGCTTGCTGAAAATGTGGTAGAGAAAATCATCCCCCGCAACACTCAGTCTTATATAAATAGAACATACCCTCATTAGGATTTCATCTTAGATTCATTGGGAAGGACGGGGTTTCACTTCTGAAGTTTCTATCCACCTAGGCAAAAAGAATATCCAGGGAGAATTAGAAAGCATTGGGGGAAAAAAAGAAACAAAATACTGCTTCAGTCTAGGAGATATTCCAATAAGCTTTGCTTTCTTTCTTTCTTCTTCTTCTTTTTAAAAAATGTATTCCCTAGAAAAGTGAAAGCAAATGATTTTAAACTCTTTATTGACCATTCTTCTCTTCTACGTAGAGGGCAAGATTCATTGGTTTGAATCAGAAGGAGGTACAATCTGAACAGGACTTAGAGTTCATTGAAGTTCACAGCTTTTCACTTTAAGAACCAATGCCCACGGGGCTAAATCACTTGCCCTAGGAACCATAATAAGAAGTGTTGCCCTGAAATGAAATATGAGTTTGAGATCCCAATTAGAAGTTTTCTGTTCAAAATGAAATATTTGAACTCTTGGGGAATGAGTGAAATTTCAAAACTCCCAGTCCTGGTTTGCTGCAGCCTCCTGGTCCCCAAGAAATAGGATAATAACATCACCAAGAGATTATGGATGAAATGGACGACATGTGTTTAGATGTAAGTGCAGAATAAGTGTTAGCTATTATTATTATGAAATAGTTTTCAGCTGTCTGCAAACATTAGACAGTGCTCATGTGTCTGTACTTTTTCGATATAAAGACCTTCCAAACCACAGTGTCTCGACAAGAACAACTGCTTAGCTATGAAACTTCACAGAGATTTAAGGACAGAGGGAATGTGAGGTAACTGTGTAATGCTATCATCTTCCCCTGACATTAAAACAAGAGCATCTGCCATCTCAGACATCCTTTGCAGGTCTATTTTAAGGATACCTGAGATTCTGGCTGAGAGCAGCTTGCCAGGAGCTTCCCCAGGGAATGAGATAATCTTAAAGAGGCTGAACACGTGTGTGATCTGCAGAAACACTGGATCCAACTCCTGACAAGCTTTCTAGAGGCTGCGGTCTGCCTCTGAGCCAAAGTTAAAATACAACCTGGTGTATGCCAACGCCGATACCACCACACCCTATTCTTCAAATCTGGCCCAATTAGGTGAGAGAATGAGTTCAATTTTCAAGTGGGTTCAAGTTCAGTGTTCTGCTTTATCCCTGTTTGTGTGCGTGTGATCATTTAAAAAAATCTTTAAAATGACTCTTGCAAATTTCTCCACCTCCAAACAAAGAAAAATAAGGTATTTTATGCCTCCCCAGAGAGCTGTGAGAACTTATTTTTATTTATAATTATTAATCAAATGATAGGCCTGTAAACCTGCAAAGTATATTTTCTCTTTAATTCAAACTTGGCCAGGTTATTGACTGAGGCCCAAGTAATTATTACAGCTCAAGTTCGACAGGTAATTGGCTGCCCTTCCTCCCTTTGCCTTTCCATTCATTAGAGTCTGCGAGGTTGCCCCTTTATGTTGTGGTGTATATTGTGAACATTGTTAAGCAGTCCTTTATTTAAAGTCTATTCCTGTGTGAGATGGAGCTTTCAATAAGCTCAGGGACCAGGCCTGTGTGGATTGCTGCTGCCTCTCGGTGCCTAGCCTGGTGCCTGATGTCTAGCTGACACCCGGGAAATGTTATTGAATAAATGAATGCATGCAGGCCTTCCTCCTGATCACAAATGGTGGCAGCTTCAAATCCTCTCGGCAGACAGGGACTGCAGATCTGCATCCAATGTGTCCTTCGTTCTCTCAGCATTTTACTTATTACTTCAGGAAAGTACTACATCAAGAAGGGTAGGCAGGAAAACAGACCAGCTGCTTGTCTGCCAAACAACCACGTGGCATTAAATTGTTCACGGCATTAAATAGTTTCCTGCTTGCTTTTCCTACTGTTCATCCGGGAGTGCTCAAATTTGGAGTCATTTTAGCTAAGCACTAATTAACCAATTAGCAATGTCAACTTTTTTTTTTAAGCTCGCAAGGATTCATTCTCTTTTCTATATCAAATTTCTCTCTAGGGATTGGCTTTTGTAAGCAGAAATCCTGTTTTTATAAATAAAATTGAAGTGTAAAATTCTATTTCCTCCTACTTTGTAAAAATCATACATTTTGACCTTATTCCAAAGAATTCTACAAAGCTCTCTCATAGATGATAGAATTTGCTCCCTTCAAAATCTTCCCTAACTTTACCGAGAGAAGAAAATTAAAAAGGTCTGGATAAATCGTGTGTGTCGATAGATGAAGATGAAGAGATGCAACTTCTCGTTACTCTTCCGTTTCTATTCTGTATGTAGATCGATGATATAACTTAGCTCAGAGACAATTGACTGCAATGAAAGTAGAGCAGTCCTTGAGAGTACAGAGTGGAGCACGGGTTTGAGGAAGGATCCCATTTCCCCACTTACTAGGTGGCCCAGGATTCTAGTGGCTTCACCACTATTAGCTCTAGGACACCAAACAGGTTTCTTAACCTCATTACATCTGTTACCTTGTTCATAGAATAAGGATTGCTACAGTGACATTTAAGTTAGACAATGCATATAAATGGCTTTTCACGGTGCCTGGTGTATCAATACTCATCCAATGAAAATTCACTCTCATTAGCATTCACTCAACAAACATGTATTGAGCATTGCTATGTAGGAGGCATAAAGATCGTCAATGGAGATATAAACACTATTTTTTCCTCTAAGTTTGAAGACCATTTGGGCATAGCATTATTTTGAGAATGGAGGACTGTAATGATTAAGACTATTTCCCATATATACATTTCCCATAGAAAAGGGACCACCCCACTCCCAACTTTAAGCAAAGATTCTACAAATCAGAATATTACCATTTATCCTGTTAATTTAGAAGTATAGAAACCCTGATGGAATTCATCAGGATAATGCAAAAATAGACCAAAATAATTTTCTAAATGAGCTGGGAAATGGTTGACTGTTCACAGTGAATTCTTTGACTAGTATTTGAACACCCTTCTGATTATGGGGACTCCCTCCTGTGTGAGAATAAATGATCTCTCACTGGAGAGTTGGAAGGAGTCAGATACTATCTGATCTCCCCCTCTAGCAGCAGGCAGGTGACTTGGGCTGGCACAATCGGATACTTACAGCTCAGACAGAACTGGGCAAAAACGCGAAGGTCACTGTAACCATATGTATTTCCCCCCCTCAACATTCATATGTTGGAACCTAATGCCAATGTGATAACATTGAGATCTGGGGTCTTTAGAAAGTGACTCAGCCATGAGGGCTTCCTCCTCATGTACAGGAGTAGTGTTCTTACGAAAGAAGCTTGGGGGAGCCTGTTTGCCCCTTGAGCCATGTGAGGATGAAGCAACAAGCAAAGAGCTCTCACCAGAGTGCAAATCTGTGGGCAACTTGGTCTCGCACTTCCCAGGCTCCCCCAAGAAAAATACATTTCTGCTGTTTATATGTTACACTATCTGATGATTAGGGACAATGAGCATTTCTTCATGTGTTTGCTAGACATTAGTCTGTCCTCAGGAGAAACGTTTCTGTTCATATCTCTTGTCCAGTTTTGAAGGGGGCTGTTTGATCCTTTTTTCTTGGTTTGCTTGAGTTCTTTGTAGATTCTGGTTGTTAGACCTTTGTCAGATGTGTAGCATGCAAATATCTTCTCCCATTCTGTAAGGTATCTCTTTGTGCTGTTGGTTACGTCCTTAAACTGTGCAGAAACTTTTTAAGTTGATCAGGTCCCCTGTACTTATTTTTCTTGTTGCTCCAATTGCCTTTGGGGGCTTCCTCACAAATTCTTTCCCTAAGATGATAATATTAAGTTTTGCCCACATTTTCTTCTAGAGTTTTTAAAGTTTCATTTCTTAGGTTTAAATCTTTCATCCATCACAAGTTGATTTTTTGAGAGGTGAGAGGTGTGGGTCCTGTTTTTCAGTCTTTTATAGGTGACTAACTAGCTCTCCCACCACAATTTATTGAATAGGGATTCTTTTCCCCAGGGTATGCTTTTGTTTGCCTTGTGAACATAAATGCAAATCAGAGATATTACCAGTGAGAATAGCTCACATCATAAGGTCCCAAAGCAACAGATGCTGGAAAGGAACATTGCTGCACTGTTGGTGAGACTGTCAGATCTCACCAACAGATCTCCGCGTTTTTGCCTAGTTCTGTCTGAGCTGTAAGTATCCGATTGTGCCAGCCCAAGTCACCTGCCTGCTGCTAGAGGGGGAGAAAACTAACGCAGCCTTGATGGAAACACGTATGGAGATTCCTCAAAGAACTAAAAGCAGACATATCATTTGATCCTGCAATCCCATTACTAGGTATTTACCCAAAAGAAAAAAATGTACATTTTATCATAAAGACATTTGCACTCTAATATTAGATTATAGACCCAAGTCACAGTCTCAAAGATGTGGAAACATCCCAGGTGCCCTTCAACCCATGAATAGATTAGTGAATTGTGGTATATGTATACCATGGAATATTAGCCATAAAAACATAGAAATTTTATCTCTTTTGTAACAACCTAGATGGAATTGGATGATATTCTCCTAAGCAAAGTATCACAAGAATTGAAAAACAAGGATCACATGTACTCAGTACTAAATTGGAACTACTAGATTAACAACTACATGCTCACAAGAGAGAAAAACTCTGTGAACTCTAAGTAAGGAAGGCTGGCGGGGTGGGGTTGGTAAATTCCCACACAGCAGGAGCATTGCACAGGTAGATTCCACATGTCGTGGGTGAAGGACACAACTGCAACTCAGATTTTAACCTTACAAAAGCAAACTATGTAACATGATTTTATATACTCCCATGTTAATTTGAAATTTAAAAAATAATAATAAATTATCATTTGTGGTATTTTGTTAGAGCAGCATAAACAGACTAAGACACCATATTTGCAGACATGACATTCTGAATCTAAAGATGGAATGTCCAATGGTGGTGGGGGCCACATAAATGGTCCAATTGGACCCACATGTAGCAGGACCAGACTGCGTTTCTTGCTGCCAAGGCTCCCTGATAACGGCCTGCTTTCCAACCCCGGCTCTCCATCCCTTCCAAGGATTCTGTGAGTGTCTAAAATCCTTCAATCATTTTTTAGGTTAAGTTAACTAAAGTTAATTTCTGTTACTTGCAACCCAAAATTCCAACTGAAATACTATTGCTCTTTCCTTTGGGCATGCAGAATTGACATGGTTCCTGTTGCCTCTGTTCTCATCTGAAATAGAAGAAAGCTGCCTTTTTACCTCCTTCAGGAAAAATGCAGGCCTGGAGGAAAAACTCGGCTGGCTGCAAAAACATTTGACTTGTTGCCAAAGACACTTCTGATGAATAAAGGAAGAAAAGAGAGAAGAAAAATATATACTAGGCATAGAATGTGTACAAGGACTTATCCTGATATTTTTAAGCCTTGAATCTAAAGCAATGATTTTATTTTCATGTCAGTTCTGGTGACTGTGGGGCATAAACATCACTCTGCTTAAAACACACCCACACCCACACACCCCCAAACACACACACACACTGCACACACACACGTTCACACACACTCATACACACACCCACTCACACACACTCTCACACACCAGGAAACACCTGTAGGAAATATTGTATTTATAATTTTAAATTATAAATCATAAATAAATAGTTAAAGATTAAAACATAATTACACAAACTGGTAGCCAGTCACAGACATTTCTAAGTATGCGGATACCATGTTTGATATTTGCAGCCTGAATCTTTTATTTTGCGGACAGTCTTACTCTGTTGCCCCAAGCTAGAGTGTCGTAGCATCAGCCATGGCTCACAGCAACCTCAAACTCCTGGGTTCAACTGATTCTCCTGCCTCAGCCTCTTGAAGAGCTATAGTCCACCACAATGCCCAACTAATTTTGTTTTCTATTTTTAGTAGAGATGGGGGTCTTGCTCTTGCTCAGGCTGGTCTCCAGCTCCTGACCTCAAGCAGTCATGCCACTCAGCTCCCCAGTGTGCTAGGATTACAGGCATGAGTTACCATGCCCGGCCTGTAGCCTGCATCTTTACTCTGTCTATTCTGCTATATGGAATGGAGAATGCCAGAATATGAATTTTATTTCCTCAAGGCCAAGTCTAGTCCTTTTAAAAGGTGAGTGAAAGAGGTGAGGGACCCTCAGGTAGCCTTCTCAGCTGGACATTTTTGAGGAATTGCAGCTTCAAGAATTATCCTTAAGTGCTCTTGGGAGAGATCATACCTTAAATGATGTGAGCAGCCCCATCTAGTCTCACTGGGGTGGCATGGAGCATGTTTCCGGGGCTGCAGAGAACAGAGTTATGAGTCAGGATCTCAGGTCGCAGCCGTTAGTTACTGCCTTCAGCTCCCATCAGATAAGATGGTTTGTCTCACCTTATCTCTAAGGTCTCTATAGCTTTAGTATTGCTGGTGATCATTTAATGGTTTACAGCAGGCATCCTCAAACTGCGGCCTGCAGGCCACATGAAGCGGTGTGAATGTATTTGTTCCCATTTTGATTTTTACTTCAAAATAAGGTATGTGCAGTGTGCATAGGAATTTGTTCATATATACATATTTTTTAAATTATAGATCGGCCCTCAAATGGTCTGAGGGACAGTGAATTTGCCCCGTTTAAAAAGTTTGAGGATGCCTGGTTTATAGGAATCAATTGAAATTAAGAATAGGACTCAGAATGGGAGTTAGGGAATAGAAAACCAATGAGGATACTGGCAAGGAGGAAAAGAGCCTTAGCACACCACAGGGCACAGCCTATGGTACAGAAAGTGCTGGGAAAACAGAACTAAGCCAAATTGAGGACGTGGGATGGTCAACTTCAGCTAATATGATCCTCACCTATTTCCATCTTCACTGATGGTCCCTGGGCTTCATGATTTAGGTGGAAACACGCTGGGGCTGGAACTATACCACTTCTATCCTTCCCTACACCAAGCAATACCTGGATCACCTGTAATTCAATGGAAGGGAAGGATGAGAAACCAAAGCAATCTGTACCAGATCCTCTCCTGCAAAGCTAAATGAATCTGAGTAAGTTAATTAAATTCTCTGGAGCCAGCGGTTCCTTGTCAGTAGTAAAAGGTTAATTACACAGGCCGGTAAAGTTGTGAAGATTAACAATATTTTCTTTACACTGCCTGCTGGTGCAAAGGAAGCGGTGGGTAACTGGTAGCCAACATCATTATAGTTGTTATGTTATTGTCACATCTGTCTCCAGGAGCCCTGGGGTGCCTTGGGCAGCTTTCTAGAACTGATTGTGGATGTGGAGCTAGATCGTATGGAGAGATTACACAGAAAAGATCTTCAAGTACTCTTAGTATCTTATGGAGCAAAGACATTTCCAGAAGAAATAAATAGACTTCAGATTATACCCAGAAAGAAAACAGCTCCAAAGATAGGTATGTGCCACCATGTGTTGTTACACAGGTTATCTTTCCTAAATGCAGACCTATAGGACATGAATACATTCTTTGAAATGTTTGGCAGGAAGATTAAATGAGATAGCAGATGAGAGAAACTTGATGGGGGATTCTGGAAACATGGCTACCTGAACACAGCTTCCTTTCTCTCCTGAGTAATGCCAAGGTGCTTAGCGCTCTGGACGCAAGCAGGTGTTGAGAGATGAAGTAACCACTAGCAGTTAAAGAAAGAAATACAGTTAGGTATGCTGGTTATTCTGGTACATGTAAACTAAGGATTTAAAAATAGAAACTGTCGGCTCAGCGCCTGTGGCTCAAGAGGCTAAGGTGTCAGCCACATACACCTGAGCTGGCGTGTATGAACCCAGCCCGGGCCCACCCAACAGCAATGACGGCTGCAACCAAAAAATAGCCAGGTGCTGTGGCAGGTACCTGTAGTCCCAGCTACTTGGGAGTCTGAGGCAAGAGAATCGCTTG